>JACGCM010001194.1:0-16579 GCA_014058105.1 Kingdonia uniflora | reverse complement strand
ATAGATTTTACATGAAAACTCAGTGAAGCCTGAGAAAAACCACAACCACGTAGAGGTTTTTGAAATGTAAATCTACTTTATGCTAATCTCTTACACTTATAGTGAGATTTGGTTTACGGGTATAAAGAAAGATAAAATTCCCCCCTACTGAATATGTTCTGCCTGAATTTATAGATGGATCAGGAGTTGTAAACTCATAATATTTCTCCTAACTTTAGGGAGGTGGTGAACTTTAAGGAGTATGTGCAACAACTATATTTGGCCAAGTGTAATGGCTACTGTAGAGGGTCGAGCTCTGTAAATGTAGATTTGAATTTCTTGAATGATAAAATCCTTCAACGTCACTCTGATAGTTCTTCCTTATCAAATCTCGGAATATGCTACTACATTGGGTTCGAAACATTATTGCCTGGAAAATATGGTCGATTACCTTGAAAACTTCGTAAAAAATTAGTTGTATAGATCTCTAACTTATTTTGGTTCCATGTAAAACTTGTTGAATAATTAGTATAAATGTAGATCTCAAAGTTAGTAGTATATATAGTAAAATACTTAAATCTATTCCGTGAGTTTAATTATTATTTTTAATGATCGAGAATGATATAAAATAACATGGATTCGAGTATAGCTTGGAAAATTTGATACCTTATAACAGGATGTAAGAGAAATTGAATGGCATTATGATAAATTAAAATTAAAATGAGTTTTATCAAATAAATTTCTTTAGATCTAATAAGAATGGTATGATTTTCAGGATCAAATGGATCGACCAGTTGATAAAATAATTTTCTTAATGTTGATATATAAGGAATGATTTTGTAGAACCTATTATTATCAATTTACCCCTTGTGTGTGCAAGAGTTAGTAAAAAATTATAGGGTTGGTAGTGTAATGCCTAATCCTATAAGCTCGAAGTGGCTTGGAATTAACTCTTATACAATGTGCCTGTGACAAAAGTTTGATAGAAAACAAGAAATGACACAGGTGATTTAGCGTGAAAAACCATTAAATAAGTTAAAAAACCATGACCTCGAGGTGAGGGTTTTTATAATAATTTTTTTATTGCTGAGGCTGATATATCATTACAAGTGATCTCTTAACTTAGAATGCTTGATCTTATGATAAGAATTTTGAAGATTTTGAAATCTAGAAAATATAGTTTTCTTGGTGATTTTCGTGTAATTTTCCGGTCCCTGTCTCTTTTAGAACTTCTTCATCATGCTACCATTTCTCCCACAATGTGGTTAGTGGCGGTTAACTGAGTAACTTTTGAGTTTGTGAGAGACAGGTGGCTCTGACTTGGTTAAGTTTTTATTTTGAGCTTGACCAATGTTTTTCATCATTCGTGGAGTAGGTGGTAATGTTGACTTTGTCTATAAATCGTGTGAAAATATGTGAGTCTGATATGGAGGAAATTTAAACTTGAGACAGCTCAATTTGGGTAAGGTCAAGGGGTTGGCCCCTACAATCACCCCCTCACAACTGAAGTCACGAGTGACTTTGGTTGAGAAAGAATATGTAGATATTTTGGTATTCGAGTTTGAAGTTTGAAAAGGAAGGAAGGATGATGTTGATTTGACTATATAGAAAATGCGCGTGTTATGGGGGGACTTTTTGCATTAAATGACAATGGGAATACAGATGTATGTGTATGTTAGGCGCTAAAGATTTTGGCCTATATTGCATGATGACTCTTGGGAAATATTCCTGCACAATAAATATAGGGCTTTATAAATAGTACCTTTACCGAAGTTTTGTGGCAAAGTACGCTTATTTTATTGTCAAATTTCTGAAGTTTTTGAAGATGGTGAAGACTCAGAGAATGGTTCATGAAGAAAGAATTGCTATTAATATGCAGAATTTGAGGTTGAAATATTTCGGGAATCAGTCCTTGGAGATGCCTACTCCCATTTCTGCTCCTCCAACGTATCAAGGAATGTTGGAAGATGAAGCGGCTGAAGCTGAGGAAGATTTTTACTGTATGTAGTGTTTTCATTATGTTGTCTTGATAAACAAACAGCGTATAGTGGTTGGTCTTCGTACCTTGCGGAAGACAAGGTTGGGGAGACAAATACAGGGTTTCGGGGAACTATGGGGCAGTTGCGTGATGTCTTGTGTAGGACTGGATTCTAAGGCTGGGACCTTTTCATCTCTACCAACTCTACGAGGGTAGTTGTTATAGAAAGGGATTCGACGGTAGTAGAGGAGGAAGACGGAGAATTGAAATCTGCTTCTACACTTCCATCGTCTCTTTGGCGCTAAGAAGACCTTTTATTTGAAGAGTTGGTTCAAGCACTGAGTCTTATGCTTTCATGCACAAACTTCCTACAAACTGAGTTTCTTGGTCAGAGTAAGATAGTGTAAAGAAAGAAGGACCTATGGTGACTTCCAATACCTTTTGTGTATCAAGGATTCTTCAAGTAAAACATCACTGAAATTAGATGAACTAAAGGATTTGATATTTTAGAGTGCCTAAAAGACCTGTTATCTGTAATGCACTTGAAAAACTTGTTATCTATAAAGTACCTAATTTTAGAGTACTTGAAAGACTTGTTATCTATAAAGTACCTGAAGATTTATTATCTGTAAAGTACCTACAATTGCATTCGAGATGAATAAAATTTGTTATCCAAACTCTATATTGATATAGAATAGAATAACTCTAGAAATCGATTTGTATGATCCGAAGACTTTCGAATATTGGATAAAATTTAATGTATGGGATTAGAAAGTACCTTGTGTAATATCGAGCTGTTAGAAATATGTTTGTAATGTGAAATAGGTGTCAAATGCGATGTTTGACCTAGGGCTAGAAATTTGGGGGAGAGAAAATTGTAGAAATTTTAGAATGAAAGATCAAGCTCAGAGAGGTCATTCTGGAATACTAGATTTGGAAAGAATAAGCTCAATTTGTAATAGAATAAATGATTGAGGTCGATAGGGAGAGATATGTTAAATAATTTTTCTCAAGATACTCAGGTTTCCGTTACGAGATAATAGGATAATATCCCGAGCTGTGGGGAATTGGTAACAAAATGAATAAATAAGGGGGAATTTATTTTAAACAGGTATAAGGAAATAAGATGGTGCGGACTCGATCTGAGAGAATTCGCTATGCCACTGAGGGGCGGTTGGCACTAAAGATAGTTGAAGTATAAGAGTAGATTTTTGGACTGTTGGATTATGATGTTTGAGCTGCCAGTGAGGGAGGTTCAAGTTGAAGGTTTAAATGGGATGTGTAAGAATACGAGTATGAGCGTCGTTTCTATGAAGAGATGTTTTGAGAAATTGTGTTGATCTAGTAGCTCGAAAAGATACAGTGAGATTGCTTGCTGTAGAGGAGATCGAATTAGAAGATGTGAGGAATACTGGAGGAATATCTGATTGGATGTGGTTCCCCAGGGAATCAAGGCTATTTTAGGTGTAATTATATGTGAGGTGAAAAAGTGAATGTAAATAGGGGTGACTTGAATGTATGTAATTATAAGAATAATTCAAAGAAATGGAATGAGCATAAAAGTTGAATCGATCATCTATTTTTGTAAATGTTGTTTGTGACTGTTGAAAAAAAAAATTGAATATATATATTTGAAATTTTTTTAGAGCTTTGGAAATGACGTCAGTGCTGCTATAAGTAGAAGAAGCATAATAGAAAAAGCAAGGAACTTATAATTTTGTCCCTTGTGTAAAGCTGCGAAAACCCATTGCATGAAAGCGTGAGTCATCATGAGATTGGTAAGGTCAGAGGGAGATTTGGAAAAGAAAGATAAAAATAGATTAAAATATAAGGAAAAGGGCAATGAGGGAAAATGTTTTTACCAAAAAGGTGCAAGACTTCTGACATTGATAGTGAAAGGGATGCCTCAGTTCCAAAACCGAGGACAGATCGTGCAAGGCCCTATAACTGCCTGCAGTTAGAGAGAGAAAATAAATACTGCTTCATCTTTGTCATTCAAACATTTTTCAACTTCTAAAAACTTGAAGAGTAGTAAGAGAGGAAGGAAGAAGAAAAGCAAAAGTAGCAGAGAACCTTGTGAGGATTTAATCAAAAGTGATCACCAGTCAAACTGAGAGAGGGTTGCAAAGATTGAGGCAAGAAGGTGGTTATACAGCAGCGTTGTGAGGGAAGGATTTGGCATTGCGTCAGATTTATATTCTGACATAGAAGGTTAGTAGAGGATTTGTAACATATGCATGTATTTTTAAATATCATATTCTATTTTTAGGAAAATCTAAAATTACTATTTATAGTAATCTATGAAAACCTATTTGATATATGTATATGATAGATATTTGTATGCGAACTCTGTATGTGTAAAAGATAATGATAGATACCTGGACCTGTATGTAGGTCGATTGTGAGGAGTGTTTGTGTAGGATCAAGCCCTTGTCTGTAGATTTGTAGTTGATATGGAGAGTTCACCTGTTAATGAAGAATCGACCTCTAGTCGATCGGCAGAGTCCAAAATCATAATGTCTGATAGTGAGGAAGAAGTAAGGGTTGATCAATATCCAGATTTCCCTGAAAGATTGGTAACCTATCCTCTTTACTCTAATGTTTTCAAAAAGTTTTGTAAAGCCAAGGCTTCTGTAGGGGGTAGATTGGGTAGTTGTGTAGAACACGCCGGTAAGCAATTTAGGGGTTGCACTGTAGCAATGGGAGAAGAATATTTTTATCTGTTGGCTGATTTGGAGCAAGAGAAATAGATAAGGGTATAGACGATCGATCTCTTTGAAGTACTTTTATGGAAATATTTAGAGCAACTTTCATAAAGTTTTTTGTATTACCTGTCTTAGTTGGAGTATGGGTTGAGTCATCCCCTTAGCAATCTGGCGAAAGAGATTATGAACACCATCGGGGTATGTCCTGCTCTGTTGAATGGGAACATGTGGGAAGTGATAAGTGTTTGTGAATTTTTGATAAGTGTTGGGAGATAAATGAGATTGAGAGGAAGATATCTCTTAGGATGTTTTACAGTTTTATGGGGTAAAAACTTTTCTGCAAGCGGAGGGGTTATATTTTTTTTGCGAGCTTGACTCGGCCTCATATCTTTATCTGAATTTAGCAGGTCGGCCTTGGAATGATAATGTGATATGGATAAAGGGTGATTTCCTTCAGAGAG
This sequence comes from Kingdonia uniflora, assembly GCA_014058105.1. Taxonomy (NCBI): domain Eukaryota; kingdom Viridiplantae; phylum Streptophyta; class Magnoliopsida; order Ranunculales; family Circaeasteraceae; genus Kingdonia; species Kingdonia uniflora. Next base: position 11,456 of record JACGCM010001194.1, on the reverse strand, counting down.
ATGACGAAAACCAATGGAACTTCTATTTAGAACATTAAAACAAAGTAGTATAACAATGTATAAGATTGATATGTTGAAATTGTATTTTGCTCTGCTGATGATAATATGTTATGAATGATAGGTCTTAAATCTTAGGTGATGAAGAAGAGTCATCGTTGGATACAGTTGCTCAGGAAGGGACATAGCTCGAGGCTGTATTGGAAGAAGTTGGCATTAGCAGGCAGAAAACGTGCTAACAGCTGATCCAATTTTTTTTTAAAGTTTCAATTGATGAGGCTAATGAAGGGCGTTGATGGCTGCAAGAAGAAGGGAACTGATGGGAAAGGTAAGTAAACTTTCCCCAGGCCCCTGGAGTAGACTACACGGGTTACCGAAGTCTACTACGTCAAGCAAGCTAGCTCGAACGTTTCCCAAGAAGCAAATATTGAAGCGTCCTTCGACCTCTAGAACCATGGGAAGTGGTGAGGTCGTAGGAAAGGCGAAAAAGAAGGGTTGAACCTTCTGAAACTTTGAGGGTGAAGGTCGTTGAAGATCGACTTGTTATAGAAAATGAGCTGAAAGAGGTAGAGGAAAGGGCTAGGCTGGTGGCTCTCCACGGGGAAGAGAAGATGAGAAAAATGGTAGTTCATATGCTTTGAATATGTGATAAATTTTTGTATTGCAGCTCGAGCTAATAATAAGGTTGATTTTGTTGTTTTGTAGGTTGCTCGTCTGATGAAGAGGATATGCCTCAGGGACGAGGAGGAAAAAGATGAGTTGAAGAAAGTGAAAGTCGAGCATGAGAAGAAGGTAGCTCGATTGAAAGCTGACTTGCTCAAGGAGGAAAAGTGGCTGGAGGCCCTGAAGGCTTCGCAAGTGGTGAAGATAACCAATCTGACCGCGGAGGTGAGAGTGGATTTGGAGGAGATGGTTACTGAGCGGGATAGACTCGGGAGCCACCTAATATCGAAGGGGTATTCTAAAGATAAGGCGGATGTCATTAGGGCTAACATCTATGTTGAGGAAAGAGATGAGGTGGAAGATGTTGTTGAAGTTGTGGACGGGCTAGATGGTTTCTCTCCCCAAACGGTGTGAGACAACCAATGAGATGATAATAAATGCCCAGAGGGTGATAATGAGAAAGTAGATTAGAATAATAATTATGTGATTGTATGAATATTTGGGAATGTTTGTTAACTGATTAGATATTACTTGTTGGATAGAATTATGAAGGTTAAGTCGTTTTTGTAAACCTTGTTGTAGAAACTTAAGGACATGTGCCTCAGAAAAAATATTTAGAGACTAAGCTCGCTAAGGAGAAAGACACCTCAGCGTCTCTATTGTCTTTGTAAGCGGAGCTGCAGGTTAGAATAGAGCAAGAAATATTTGACTTGTATGTGTCATTAGTATAGAGCTACAAAGTAATAAATAGTGTGTAGAGACAGACCAAAAACCTGTTATCGGTTTAGGGGCAATGGTACTGAGATGGTGCACAGGAAATACCAAAGTATTGACAAATTAAAATATAGAAAATGCATACCTTAGACTTGGAAATATATGTTATGGAGCATCCATATGAGATTGTACTTCGACCTTAAGTTTTTTACACAGTAGATTTTTAAAAAATAAATATTTTGTTAGAAATGAGATATATATGCTGAATAAGTGTTCTGAATCGAAATTGATATATTGTATCTGTAATGTGCAGGTTGAATTGGATTCAGCTCGCTCTAGCAAAAGTGAGGCACGGTAATGTAACCAAGAATTTGCGGTGGAGTTTTACAGGATGATAGAGACAAATGAAAGCAAAGAAGATCAGCATGTAAAGGTACATTTCAAATTTGTTGAGGCAAACCAAACTGCTGTCGACTTGGCTCAAAAGATTGAAGAGAAGGATGTTGAAATTAATAAGGGGCAACTAGAGCTCACGGAGATGAAAAAGCATACAGCAAAGCTCAAAAGTCAGAATGACGCGCTAATGGCAAAAAGTAGGGATGCATACATAGCTCAATATCGTATACAGGTATTAAAAGATCTGAGGAAGGGTTAAATTTCTCTGTGGCCAGTTTGAAGGGCGAATTGATTTATAAAACAAACAATCAAGAGCAATTTGCGCTGATCTAGTGAATGCTAAAAATGAGCTGGAGCGATTGAAGAAGAAAATGTTTGACAAAGATAGCGAGCTGAAGAATGCTCGTGATGATTTATTGGCTTCTGAAATTGTAGTTTTACAGTCGCCTATAGCCTTATATGCTAAAGATATGGAGTTTTCAGATGGTGCAATAGAAGCGTGATGAGTTCATTGAGAGGGTGGCACAACTAAAGATCGAATTAGCGCATGTAAATTCGCTTGCCAGGAACGCCGAGGCTGGGGAGTGCTCGAGGAAAAATGAAAATGATGCCAAGGTTTCCCTTGTTCAAGGGGATGTAGTCAGTCTGTCAGCTCGAATAAGAGAATTGGAGGGGATGTAACCCAAACTCAAGGTTATGTACGGAAAGGAGTTGAGCGGTTAAGGGAGTGCAAAAAGGAATTGAGCGGTTAAGGGAGTGCGAAAGGAAACTGGATACTGCTCTTTCCAGGGTACAGGGGTTAGAGCGGGTTATTCGAGGGAAGGAGATTTTGATACAGAAGAAAGATGAATTGTTGCAGAAAATTCCAGCTGGGGAAGATTTAAACTGGGAGATTGAGGAGCTTTGAGCTTATGTGGTAGATTTGAGGGTGATTAATCAGGCTAAATCAGCTAAATTTGATAAGAAATTGGAAGAGAACATTGCATTCACAGCTTGAATAGATAGTGAAATGAAAAGGCAAAAAGAACATTGTACGAGGTTGGAAGATCGCCTTCAGCGAATGAGAGCAAACTTTTCAAAGGCAGTTATACCTCATGTAGCACACTCAGACTTATTGAGGGTAGTGATCGCCTATTTTGTAGATGAGGCAAAAAGGCCTGAGTTAGAAAGAGATACCTTGTTCAACTGCTTGTGAGACAGGGGATGTATTTGCAGAGCTAATATAGATCGAGGAAATTGTATGGCCTCTATGGAAACAGATTTAGGCCCTCGACCTGTTGAATTAATAGAGTAGAGCATGATTGTTGTGAATGCTCGAGCTCAAGAATTTATGGTTGATCGACCTCCTGTTGTAGAGGAAAGCGTAGCTGACATCCCAATAACAGAAATAAATCCATTGTAGTGGTTGTATATGTAACCTGAAATAAAAAGTTTCTATTGTAAACATGTTGAGATATGAAAGCTAGTTTTGCATTTGCTTTATCTTATGTCTGGTAGAGTCTTTAATTGAAAACTAATATTACCTTTGTTTTAATTGTAAAGATTTAGTAGAGTCAGCCAAACCAAGTATTATCCTTGATTTAACTAGTATCGTGTCGCAGCCATATTGAGGTAGATGAAAGCTAGTTTTGCCTTTACTTTATCTTATGTCTGGTAGAGTCTTTGATTGTAAACTAGTATTACCTTTGTTGTAATCGCAGAGATTTAGTAGAGTCAGCCAAACCAGGTATTATCCATGATTTAACTGGTATGATGTCGCAGCCATATTAAGGTAGATGAAAGCTAGTTTTATTTTTGTATTATCTTATGTCTGGTAGAGTCTTTGATTGAAAACTAGTATTACCTTCGTTTTAATAGCAGAGAATTGAATAGAGTCAGCCAAACCAAGTGTTATTCTTGATTAAACTAGTATGATGTCGCAGTCATATTAAATAAGATGAAAGTTAGTTTTACATTTGCTTTATCTTATGCCTGGTAAAGTTTTTGATTAAAACTAGTATTACCTTCATTTTAATCGCAGAAAATTTAGTAGAGTCAGCCAAACCAAGTGTTATCCTTGATTCAACTAGTATAGAGTTCGATTGAAAGCTATTATTACCTATGCTTTAATCTATGTATTGTTTATGAAGTAGAGAGATATGTGGGAGAAAAACTTTAAAGTTTCATTGAATAGATAAGGATGTACATTGGATGGAGATGAAAATCTCAATTTTGGAATTGAAAAAAGTAAAAAATAGAAATGGAGTAGTGATAAGAGGATTTTTATGTCCTCTGGCAAAATACCCGTTCAAAGTACGGTTGTCGAATTGCAGTACGGATGAATGAGATCAAATCCACAGGTAGGCTTAGGAAAACAAATACTTTCTAGACCGAATTACGGTTTTATAAGAGATAGATTGAAAAGAAATAAATAACAAGAATAATTAACAAGAGAATAGCTACGACTAGAATTCGGCCCAACCAAAGCAATAATAGTAATTATGTAGACTAGGCGGATTATTCATGTCAAAAATCCTGGGTAGGGCGTTTACGATGTAAATAGAAATCCTAGATCCATGGTTAGGCATCTAAGATTTGGTCAAATTAGGATTTACTTAATTCGATATGTATGAGAAATTCTCCCAACTATGGATAAACTTGGTTGAATTTCTTCTATGAGTTCTCTTCATTTTTGCCCAAAATTAGATTTAATGGTTATATCACTAGATTTTGGCTTAATAGTCTAAATCTACTTACTAGCTATGATTAAGCCTAGAAGTTGATTATAACTAATTTATATGATTGTTAAGAGAACTAATCCTAGAACTACAACATAACTATTGTTACTCAGGTAAGGGCTTCCTTATAGTCATAGCTAGAAGAGATTAGCCTTCTATTATTCCCAAGATCATTGCATGAACTAGCTAACTATTTACAAAAGAAAATAAAAGAGAGAGAAAATAATTAAATAAAACTAAGACTTTATTTCTTCTAAACTTGCTCCAATATAAGATGCCCAATTAAAATTGGGGGAGGATTCATATAGGAGAAGGAACCCAAATTTAGAAACTATACATTAAATTGTAAATAATATTTTCCCAATAATATCTTCTAATTTTATAACCAATTACTTAAGATTTTTGCATATAATTTTTTTAAGTGATATAGAGAATTTTCTTCATGGAAACTTTTGCATATATCTTCAATATAAAATATCTTCAAGAATCTTGGATGCAATATATTCTTTGATCCTATTCTCCAAGAATTTTTGTGTATATATTTCTTTAATCTTGAGACCAAATATATTGTGTCTTTGACTTTTTATGCTATGAACTGCTTGAGACACTTTAACTTGACTTTAAGATCTTGGTTTCGAATATCCATCTCTAATAGCTACAATCAAACAAACATATATAAGTACCCAAAAATAAATATAATGGACGACTAAAATACATGTTCGGGTATATTAAAAATATCATAATTACGCGCTAATCAAATACCCCCAAACTTGTATTTTGCTTGTTCCGAGTAAAATAAAATAATAGCCACTTTCGCAGGGAGCGCGATTGTATTTTGCATATGCAACAAACCGTTAAACCTTCAAGTTTAGCCTGGTGGACGAATATTGTCTCGTGAGGGTTTGCAGTGACTATACCCACAAAAGTCAATAATGACATTTTAACAATTCCAGAATACACATGACTCATTTTCTGTGAACTTATCTTTACTTAGTTGTGACAAAAATATATTAATAAAAAAATCATTAACTTGTTATTCTCCCAAGTATACCAAAGAATATTTTAGGCTTATCCAAACTAGGGGTACTACCTCAAGATTAGAAAGAGATTCAAGTATTTTTCTTTAGCTATATTCGAGTGTATAGTAAAAATAGTTTTATCGCCTAATACGTTGACCAAAATAATTTACTCAATTTTTGGTAGTCTAGTTCTTACTGGAATAAATTCAACAGTCAGTTCAAGAAGTGCCTTAGGCAATTCATCTTCCTAGAATTTTACTTTTCTTTTCTTTTAAACATTTTCTTTTGAGTATATTGTTTCTTAGTGAAGCCTCCGTAACAAGGAGTTTTGGATCGACAATCCTCGCCAGTTGGCTAAGGTTGCCGGGGTGAGGTGCCCCATCATGACTTAGTATCAGGATTCTTACAAGTAATATTTTCTTGTGCTCTTTTCGCATAGTTCATGGTCAAAGTCGAGATTGGTGATAATTTTTCCTCTTTTAGTTTTTAATCATGCGAGTAACCTTGTAGCGTGAAAGTTTTTAGAACACATATGGCTTATTATTATTTTTAAGAAATGAACTTATTCTTAGGCAATTGTCTCCCTTATAGTAAACTATTCCTAACATAAATGCTAAATTTCCCTTATACTGAGGAAAATCTATTGAAGGTATTAATTGCAAAACTACAGTGAAGTGAACATTTTCAAAATATGTCAAGTTAACTTGAATTAATCGTCAATAAATAGATAGTACATCTAGCTTAAGATAGTCCAAAATATTCTTGTGTATACTTGGTACAATTTCAAAATTTAGGCTTTTCCATAATATTTATGTCACGGTAAAATCAATTTAAGTGTTTGGAAATTTGTTAGAAATATATCATAAATTGTCAAAGTGCCATTATTTAACTTTTCTTCAAAAAACTTCTAAAGAAATGGTCTCCTACCCCCAACTTAAATCAAGCATTGCCCTCAATGTTCGAGAACAAGAAAATAAATAGAAGAGGAAAACTAAAATTTTCACCTGAATGTGTCATGGGTTGCCTCCCAAGAAGCGTTAAGTTTACCTTCTTCAGCCAGACTAATTTACCCTCATACTTATATGATATTGCAATGGTACTATAGGGGTACACAATATCAGCTATAATATACTGGATCATTTAGAAATATTATCTCTTCATCTAAAGTGTAGGACTCTAAGTACGGTTTTAATCGTTGGCCATTGACCTTAAAAATATTTTCGTTCTTAAGATCCTCCACCTCCACGACCCATAGGGAAAAATAGCTTTAACCGTAAAGGGGCCAAGCCAACGGTATCGTAGTTTCCCTGGAAATAGATGAAACTTGGAGTTATAGAGCAATACCGTTTAATTGGGCTCGAAGGTTTTACGAATAATTAATTTATCGTAAAAAGCTTTTGTAGGTTCCTTGTAAATTTTTTGAACTTTTATAGGCCTCATGACGGAGTTTATCCAACTCAGAAATTGAAGCTTTCTCTTAGACCTTGCTTGGTCCATATGAAAGTTAAGGGCCTTTGTGGCCCAAAGAGCTTTGTGTTATAGTTCCGCGGGAAAGTGGCAAGCCATCCCAAAGATAAGTCTATAAGGCAAAATTCTAATCGGAGTTTTATAAGCTGCTCAATAGGCCCAAAGAGCATCATCAAGACGATTTGACCAGTCTTTGTGAACATTTCGAACAACTTTTTTAAAATTATTTTAATCACCCGATTGGAAACTTCTACTTAACCACATGTTTATGGATGGTAAGTGTGGCAACTTTATGAGTGATAGAATAATATTTCAATAAGTTTTAAAAACACGATTGCAAAAATGTTCCCACCATCACTAATAACTGCTCGAGGAGTGCCAAAATGATTAAAAATAGTTTTTATAAATTTGATCAAAGGCTTATGACCATTTGTCGGACATACTACCGCTTCGACCCATTTAGAGATATAGTCTATTTCGACTAAAATATAAAGGTTTCTGCGAGATTAAAGAACAGGCCCATAAAATCTATGCCCTAAATATCAAAAAGTTCAACAATAAGAATGTTGTTTAGGGGCATCAAATTGTGGTGAGAAATATTGCCGGTCCTCTGACATCTATCATAAGTAAAACAAAAGGTCTGTGTATCATGAAAAAGGGTAGGCCAATAATGACTAGATTGAAGAATTTTGGCAGCCGTTTTCTTGGTACTGAAATGCCCTCCAAAGACATAGGTGTGGCAAAACATGAGTATGCTCTGGAACTCATTATTTAGAATGCATCTCCTAATAACTTGGTCAGAATAATACTTATACAGATAAGGATCGCCCCAACTGAAATGTTTAACCTCGTGTAGGAATTTGGTTTTATCTTGTTTAGACCAGTGGTCAGGTAATCGCTCAGTAACAAAATAATTGACAATGTCGGCATACCAAGGTAGCTGTATAATAGCCATGAGCTGCTCATCAGGAATATCTCTAAGATAGGTAAGAGATCTTTACCACCTTCGATCAGAAGTCGGAATAATGGTCTGCTATAATATTTTTTAACACCTTTTTATCTTGAATTTCGATGTCAAATTCTTGTAATAAGTGGATCCATCGGATTAACCGAGGCTCAACATCCTTTTTGGATAACAAATATTTTAAGGTCGCATGATCGGTGTAGATAATGATTTTGGACCCAACAAGATATAACTAAATTTTCTAATGCAAACACAATGGCTAATAACTTCTTCTCAGTGGGGGAGTAATTCTTTTGTGCATCATTGAGTGCGCTACTGGCATAGTAAATAATATGAGGTTTTGTATCTACTCTTTGCCATAAAACTGCTCCAACAGCGTATTCAGATGCATCGTACATCAATTCAAATGGAAGAACCCAGTTGGGCGGTTGGATGATTGGAGCGTAAGTTAATATAAGTTTGTGCTTCTCAAAAGCTCTAGAGCAAAGTAGAAATCAGAGTCCTTAGCAAGTAAATGACACAAGGGTTGAGAAATTTTGTTAAACGCATGGCCTAGAAATTATCAAATGGCCATAACCGTCGGAGGAGGAGGTAAGGAAGAAAAAATATCGATTTTAGCCTTATCAACTTCTATCCTTTTGTTGGAGATGATATGCCAAAGAATTATCCCTTGTGTGACATGAAGTGACATTTTTTCTAGTTTAACACCAAATTGGTTTGTGTACATTATTCTAGCACGAGCTCCAAATAGTACAAATATTCATCATAAGAGGACCCAAACACTGAAAAATCATCCATATAGATTTTGATAAATTTATCCGCCATATCAAAGAAAATACTCATTATACAATGTTAAAAGTAGCGAATGCATTACACAAACCAAATTGTATACGTCGATAAGCATAAGTCTCATAGGGGCATGTAAATGTGGTTTTCTTCTAATCTTCTGGAGCAAGGGATCTGATTATATCCAGAATAACCTTCAAGAAAATAATAATGACTTTTTCCCGCTAATTGTTCAAGCATTTGATCAATGAATGGATGAGGAAAATGAACTTTCCTAGTAACCGTGTTCAACTTTCTGTAATCGATACAAACACGCCACCCGGTGGTCATACGGGAAGGGAATAATTCATTTTTCTCATTTCGGCAACAGTAATCTCTGATTTCATGGGTACAACTTGAATAGGGCTAACCAACTTACTATCCGTAATGGGTTATAAGAAACCCGAGTCTAATAGCTCGAGAAATTCCTTCTTAACCACCTCCATCATAGTTGGATTTAAACGTTGTTGTATTTCGCACGAATTTTTAGTACCTTCCTCGAGATTGATGTAATGTATGCACACGGTCGAGCTAATTCCCTTTAAGTCTACTATAGACCACCCTATGGGGTACAGCCTGTTGATTGACGTAGAGTAGTACGACACGCCCATAAGACATGAGAAAGTTCTCAAACCCAATTCCTTTTTTTTTTTTCTGTGAATGAAGCATTTTCTTGAGTCCATCCATGATGGTTTTATTGTAATTTTGGCTTGGCCATTGCCTTGAGGGTAGTAGGGATTGGATGGTGATGGATGATATTTTGTTTGTGAGGAAAGCTACGACCTTTTTCCAACAAATTGGGGTCCGTTTTGATACATATTAGGCATGGGTACCAGAACCAGTGATGATGTATTCCCAAATAAAGAGATGACCTCTTCTTCTCTGGTTTGATAGAGTAGACTGCTTCTACCCATTTTGTAAAATAATCGTAAACTACGATAGGTGGCGGCGGTTACCAGGAGAATTAGGAATTCGCCTACAAAGATCGAGTGCCCATCATTTGAATGGCCAAAACACCTTGCTTGCATGGAGTTCGAGCGCAGGGGTGCGTATCTTTTATCCGTATCGTTGACATGCATCACATTTGCATGAATACTCTTTTACTTGGTTGCGCATGTCGGGCAAAAATACTCCTTGTGTAATGCTTTGTTTTCCAATAATCGCCTGCGGCATGGGAGCCACAAGTTCATTCATGTAAATTGCGGAGCATTTCGTCCATTTTTTTTTTTTTGCAGAGTCACTTGAAGTAAGGCCCCGTGACTGACAGCGGTATAAGGTACCATTTTGATTTGTTAGCGCTTTAGTTATCGATCACTGTTGGCTCCTTCGATCTGTTAGAAGTGGTCATTTACATTATTGTCGATACCGTGATATGCTAAGAAAGGCTTTCGCCAATTACCGTCTTCCCCTTTATCCGCCCCCAGTGTTGATCGTGCATACAAAAATACGATCAATGTTGGGGTTGAAATTACTTTGATCTGGAGATGTCGAGCTTCTGTTCCCAAGACCCCAGCTAGATATGCAAAGGAATTGGCATGTCTATTTTTGCCTCGAGGAAGATAATCGGCAGTTGCTTACACGAACTTGCCTATCCTATCTGCAATGAGTGCTACGTATTTGATCATTTTGTCATTCTTCTTATATTTTCAGAGTAATGGGGGATGCAGTAGTGAATTTGTGTAAACTGAGAGTTCTGGGATGCTGAGCCTCAAGGACGAGGTCGAGTCCATGAATGAGAGCTTCATACTCGGTGACATTGTTTGAGGCCTCAAAATCTAAACGGATTGATTTCCTCAATTTTGATGTTGGAAGGGGTAATCAACACAATTCCAATTCCTAACCCTGCGGGTTCTATTGATCCTCTGTAAAAGTCGCCACCCTTTCCTTATAATCTATACAGCTCGCTCGTCAAATACTTTGGGGGTGGATCTTCTATAACTTCCTCTGCAAGGTTAGGATCATGCTTCTCCCACTCGGGATCTTCTACTGGAAAATCTACGAGAAAATCGACAATGGCCTGACCCTTTTTGGAATGATGTTGTTCAAACTTGATATCATGTTTTCCCAGACTGACTGACCATTGTTGCACTCTCCTTGATTTTTCTTTTTCGGACAGAATCTCCAAAGTGGGTAGTTCATCATGACTTTGATTGAATAAGCTTTGAAGTAGGGCTTGAGTTTTCTGTGAATTATAAACAAGAGTGAGAAGAAGTTTCTCAATTTTAGAGTACCTTATTTCTGCTAGAGTGAGAGTTTTGCTGATGAAGTAGACTGGTTTCTCAATTTTCCCTTCAAGTCGAATAAGAACCGAGCTGAGTGAAGTATCTGTAACTGCTAGGTAGATAACAGTTCCTCATTATTTTTGGAGTGCTCATTATTTGAGACTTCCCCAAATAGGTTTGAGATCCTAAAAAGGTTCTTCGTATTCTGATGTCCAGTGGACCTCTGTATTTGGCTAACTTTTCCTCGTTTGGTACAACCAGAGTAGTAGGAACAACTAGCAACAATGGTCTGAAGATTTTGAAACGAAATCTATTGATAGCGGCAATCTTGCCAAAAATTTCTGAATATCTTTTTGGAGATGGCATGTTGAGGAGAGCCCGAAGCTGATCTGGATCGGCCTCAATCCCTTTCTTGCTGATGAGGTGGTCTAGAAATTAACTTGAATGTACTCCAAATTGACACTTATCAGGA
>JACGCM010001216.1:0-92078 GCA_014058105.1 Kingdonia uniflora | reverse complement strand
AATCTCGTCATAATCTTTTTTCTGAGCCCTCATTTCCTTAAGTTCCTATAACAAGGTTTACAAGAACAACTTATCCTACAGAATTCCATCCGAAAAATAATATTCTATCAGTTTACAACATTCCAAAAACCATTCATACAACTACAGAATCAACATTCTACTCTACCTTCTCATTTTTTCCCTCCGGACGCTCATTGTCATCCCTTTGGTTGTCTCGCACCGTTTGGGAGAGACACCATCTAGCCCGTCCATAACTCTAACATCAACATCTTTTGACTTATCATCTTCCTCCTCCTCAGCATAGGTGTCCGCCATGATTGCATTCACCTCATCTTCAGAATACCCCTTTGATATATGGTGGCGCCCGAGTCTATCGCGCTCAGTTACCACCTCTTTCAAGTTTATTCTTACTTCTGCGGACAGATTGTTGATCTCCACCACTTGAGAAGCCTTCAGGGCCTCCTGTCGCTTCCCCTCCTTGATCAAGTCAGCCTTCAATAGAGCTACGTTCTTCTCAAGATCGACTTTCCCCTTTCTCATTTCAGTTTTCTCCTCCTAGACCCTGAGGCATATCCTCTTCATCAGACGAGCAACCTACAAAATAAACAAGATCGACCTCATTGTTAGCTTGAATCACAATACAAAATGCATCACATATTCAAGCAGATGAGCTTACAATTTTGCTCATCTCCTCCTCCCCATTACGGGCTGCAAGCCTCGCCTTTTCCTCTACCTCTTTAAGCTCATCTTCTATAACAGGTCAATCCTCTCTAACCTTTACCCCCATCAGTTCAGAAGGTTCAACCCTTCTCTTTTTCACCTCTCCTGCGACCTCACCACTTCATGTGGTTCCTGAGGTCGAACTACGCTTCAACATCTTCTTCTTGGGAAACGTTCAAGCTAGTTTACTCGATGCAGTTAACTTTGGCTTACCCGCGAAGTTTACTCCAGAGGCCTTGGGCAGATTCACTCGCCTCTCCTCTTCAGTTCTTTTCTTTTTGTTACCAACACCCATCATTAGCCTCATTGATTGATACTTTTGAACTTTCTCGGATCGGCTGTTAGCATGTTTCTTTATGCTAATACCGAATTCTTTCAGCACAGCCTTAAGCTCTCTCCCGTCCTGAGTAACTGTATCTAACAGAGACTCCTTCCTCGTCACCTTGGATTTTGGACTTGTCAATAACAGCACATTATCATCAGCAAAGCAATATACAATTTCAACATATCAATCTTATATTATTCATTATTATACTTACTTTGTTTTACAGTTCTATATAGAAGTTCCATGGGTTCTTCGTCATCTCTCTAAAGACAATCACCCTTCACCCATATCACATTATTATTCCATGGTCGACCTGTTAAGTTCAGATCAAAGAAACGAGGCCGAGTCGATCTCATAAAAAAATACGCCCCTCCACTTATAGAAAAGTTTTTTACCCCATAAAACTGCAAACCATCCTCAAGATATATTCTCCTCTCACTCTTATCTTCATCCCACAGCTTATTTAGAATTCACAAACATTTATCACCTCCTACATGTTCTCGCTCAACTGAACAGGACATACCGGATAATGCTCATAATCCTTTTCGCCAGATTGTTAAGGAAAAAACTCAACCCGTACTCCAACTAAGACAGGTAACACAAAAAACCTTCCACCAGGTCGCCCTGAATATTTCCATCAAAATACTTTATAGAGATCAATTCATTTAAACCCCTATCTCTCTTCTCCTTCTCCAAATTAGCCAACAGAAAAAAGTATTCCTCCCCAGATCCAACAATACAACTCCTAAAATGCCTCCCGGCATGTTCTATACAACTACCCCATCTTCCCCCTATAGAAGCCTTGGCTTCACAAAACTCTTTGAACGCATCAGAATTCAGAGGATAGGCTACCAATTTTCTAAGGAAATTTGGAAATTGATCAATACCTATATCTTCCTCCCTATCAAACATTACAATCTCAGTATCTGATCGACCTGAGGTCGACGCCTCATGGACAGGTGAAATGTTCATATCACTACAACTCTACAGATGAGGGTTTGATCCTATACAACACTCCTCACGATCGACCTACATACAGGTCCAAGTATCTATCATTATATTATACTTATACATCGCTCATATACATATATCTTTCATATATCATATATCAAATAGGTTTTTATCGATTACTGCAAATAGTAATTATTAGATTTGCCTAACACAGAATATGATCTTCAAATACACAACATCACAACTCCTCTACTAACCTTCTATGTTGGAATGTGAGTCTGACGCAGTTCCAAATCATTCCCTCACAACGCTACTATATAACCACCTTCGTGACTCAGTCTCTGCAACTCTCTCATGCTTTGACTGTTAATCTGTCTCAATTAGTTTCTCAAGAGATTCTCTGTTATTTCTTCTCCTCCCTTTCTCACTGCTTTTCAAGTTTTCAGAAGTTGAGAAACGCTTAAATGAAGAAAATGAAAAATTATTTATATTTTCTCTCACTAACTGCTAGCAATTATTGAGCCTCGCACGAGCCGTCCTCGATTTTGGAACCGAGGCATCCCTTCTACTATCAATATCAGACGTCTTGCACCTTTTCGGTTAAACTACTTTCCCATCATTACCCTTTACCCTATTTTTTATTCTATTTTCATCTCTATTTTTAAAATCTCCCTCTGACCTCCCAACACTCATGATGACTCACACTTACATGCAATCAGGTTTTCACAGCTTTTACACAAGGGACAAAATCAGAAGCTCCATGCTTTTTATATTCTTGCTTATTCTACTTATAAAAGTACTGATGTCATTTCCAAAGCTCTCAAAAATTTCAAAAATATTCAAATCCATTTTTCACAACAGTCACAAACAGTATTCGTAACAATTGAGGATCGATTCAAGCTTTATTCTCGTTTCATTTCTTTGCCAATTATTAACCTATTACATACATTCTTACTACCCCCATTTACATTCACTTTATTCACATCACATATAATTATACCTAAAACACCCCTGATCTCCTGATGAGCCATATCTGATCAGTTGGCCTCCAGCAATCCTCGTATCTTCTAATTCGATCTCCTCTTCAGCAATCAATCTCACAACATCTTTTCGAACTGCAGGATCCACCATTACTTCCCGAAACAACTCCTCATAGAAATGATGTTCATGCTCCAGTTCCCTATCCATCCAATCTAAACCTTCAAGTTGACACTCCCTCACTTGTAGTTCAGCATCATAATCTAACAAATCGAAAATCCGTTCCCGCACTTTAGCTATCTTTATCGGTGTAACAAATTCTCTCAGATCGAGTTCACACCATTTCTATTCATTTCTACCTGTTTAAAGTTCATTTCCCCCTATTTTATACAATTTTCTAGATTGTTGTAGATCCCTACATTCTGTAATATTATCATGTTCTTTCATAACAGAAAACCCTAGTATCTTGAGAAAAGTTATTTGAACATATCTCTCCCTATCGACCTCTGTCAGTTTGACCTATTTCATATCGAGTTATTCTTTTAAAATCTAATTTTTCAAGACGACCTCTATGAGCTCGAGTTCTCCTTCCTAAAACTCCAATTTTCTCTCTCCCCCAATTTTTGGCCCCCAGGTCGAACATTATATATTGCACAAATTTCATGTTACAACTTGATTATTATAACCAGGTTGTAAGTTCTACTCTCATACATAACATTGTAACTATATTCATAAATCTTTAGATCATTCAAAGCTTGATTTATAGAGTTATTTTTTACATATATCAACACAGAGTTTTGATAACAAATTTTATTCAGCTTGAATGCAAATTACAGGTACTTTACAAATAATAAGTCTTTCAAGAACTCCAGCATCAGGTACTTTACATATAACAAGTTGTTAAGTATTTTTACAGATAACAAGCCTTTCAAATACTCTAATATCAGGCACTCCAAAATATCAAATCCTTCAGTTTATCTGACTTTAATGATGTTTCACCCCAAGAATCCTCTGATACAAAGCAAGCATTGGAAGTCGCCATTAGTCCTTCTTTCACACTCTTGAAAGAAAAGAACCCAGTACTTGAACCCACTCTTCAAACAGAAGGCCTTCTTAACGTCAGGAAGCGATGAAAGTGCAGAAGCAAAATTCCATCCTCTGTCTTCCTCCTCCACTACTATCGCTGCCTCATCTATAACCATTACCTCCGCAGAGTTGGTAGAGATGAAGAGGGCATGACCTTAGAATCCAGTCCTACACAAGATATCGACGCAACCGCCCCACCGTTATATCGAACCTCGCATCTGCCTTCCCAACTGTGTCTTCCACAAGGATACGGAGACAAACCCAATATTGCTCGCCTGTCAAGACAACGTAGTGAAATCTCTACATACAGTAAAAATCTTCCTCAGCTTCAGTCGCTTCTTCTTCCGACATACCTTGATACGTCGGAGGAACGGGAACGGGAGTAGGCATCTCCACTGACTGATCACCAGAATATTTCAACTTCAACTTCTGCGTCTCAATAGAAATTCTCTTTTCAAGAACCATTCTCCGGGTCTTCACCGTCGTCAAAACTTTAAGAGAATTTGGCAACAAACAAACGTACTTTACCACAAACCTCGGTAGATGTACTATTTATATAACTCTATATTTAATGTGCATGTACGTTTTCCCAAGGGTCATTATTCAATGCACACGAAACTCTCCAAACCCTAACCGACGCGTACATCAGTATTCCTATAATCATTTAATACAAAAAAATCCCCCCATAACACACGCATTTTCCATACAGTCAAATCTACATCATTTCTTCCGTCACTTTCAAACTTCAAACACGAATACCCATATATCCACATATTCTTTCTCAATCAAAGCCACTCGTGATTTCAATTGCGAGGGGGCGATTGTAGGGGCCTACCCTTCGATCTAACCCAAATCGAGCTATCTCCAATTCGAATTACTTCCATGTCAGACTCACGCATTTTACATGTCAGACTCACGCATTTCTACCTACTCCGCGAATTGATGAAGAATGTAGGTTGAGCTCAAATAGAAAAGCCTGAACAAGTCAAAGATACCTGTCTCTCACGAATTCAACAATTACTCAATAAACCGCCACTAGCCACATTGTTCGGAGAACGTGCTTCAGCACGATGAAGAACTGCGAAGAAGGCCTATATTCAGAAAAGTTCCAGAAGAGATAATGACAAAACAAATACACGAAAAATCACCAAGAAAACTATATTTTCTAGATTGTCAAAAATGTCCAAAATTTTTTATTCACAAGATTCAAGTATTTCTAAGTCGAGAGATCACTTGTAATAAAATATCTGCCTCAAGCAATAAAAGTTACTATTATAAAAATCCTCATATCGAGGTCAAGGATTTTTTTACCTATTTAGAGGTTTTCTATGCTAAATCACCTGTGTCATCTCTATTTTTAAAATTAGTTTTTGTCACAGAAACATTGGTGTAAAAGCTAATTCGAAGCCATCTCGTGCTTACAAAATTAGGCCATTACAACTAACACCTTGAATTCTTTCCAACTTAAACTTTTTACCTCGTGGCATTTCCGATAGGACTTTCACCACGTGAGTGCATGACTTGCGAATTTCAATGTAGAATTTTTTTCTGAGCATTAAAATATTCATAAATAGAAAAATAGGTCCTTAGCCTATCTAACCAATTATCCAACTTCTCAGTATCGATTGAACTATCAAAAACTGGAATTTTATCTTAATGTCAATACGAAGATTACGTATAGGATTCATTGGCTTACCAATACCTGAGCGCTCCTTGACGGATTCAGCATCACTAAAATCGTTATCTATCTCCTCCGTACCCACGTCACCATCCCCTCCACAACCCCATTCTTTTCGAGCGACATCGCCATTTTACCGAAGCAGAAGCCTTCACGAGGTTCATGAGACGCAATTGTTCTACCAACTCTCCTAGAGTAGTAGTTAGGTAAGAAACTTTCGTTTCCAAAGTTATAAGTCGATCTTCGGAATTGCCCATCTCCAAATTGTCCTTCTTCTTCGAATTAGGTTTTCGGTGAATCTTCAATGGACTCACTAGCTTTTCCTTCATTTGCTTAAGATGGTCACGTGTAGAGACCATAAACCACAATCACCCTCGAGAATCGTTGCTGAAAACTGATACCACTTAATCCACAATACGAATTGAGAAACCCTAATTAGTAGAAAAGTATGAATAACACTCCAATTGGTTGGGAAAAATCTCTTTTAGAGTTTCAATTGCTCAAATAAATCGATTACAATCAAATTTCTCTCAAGCCTTAAGTCTCTCTCTCAGAGCTTTTTGATTTAACATGATCTAATCTTGCCTAGCCTTGCCCCTTTATAAGGGTTATAAGTTCCTAGTTATAAAATATGATAAATATACCCTTAAACGCCTAAACAATAGGCTGAATTGTGCCTCTGTTCGAGCAGAACAAGTCCCTGATCGAACAGAAAAAGTATATTCGAACAGATATTAGTGTATTTGAATAAAACTACTCAGATGCCTATTTATTCAAATAGATTTAAAATTCTGTTCGAATAAACCTAAAGTCGTTCGAGTGACTCCAAATCTCGTTCGAACGACTTGGTCAAAACTGCCAAAAATGACCTAGATCCTCCTGGATCATTAGCAATAGACAGAGGCAAAAAAGTTGGTACTGTAATGGTTTATTCCGGATCTCGAACTCAAGCCTCAACTTCGACCATCATGCATTTACTCGACCTCATCAACATACGATCACTTGGTACACTATGGAACAACTACAAAGAAAAGTTTATTTCCCATTCTCGACCTCCACACCAACAACTCGATTCAACAAACACAGTCATTAAAGAAGCCATTACAGAACAGCAGGATCAGACCGTTATGCAATCAGTTCAAAAACTCATCAAAATCATATTGCAACATCCTTCATTAAGAGTAATAATGGTCGTCAAACATATTATAAGACCTATAAATAGGACCATAAAACTGTAGATTAAGGAGAGAGAATTCTATTAAGAGACTCTACACAAAATCATCCAGAACGATCCTTGTAATAGCTAACCATCATCAATAATATCTCTTTCAAAAATTCTCAAGAGAGGTCGTGGTTTTTAACCTATTCAAATATTTTCCACGCTAAATCTTGTATTAGTATTTACTTGATAACGTTTTGATAATCTTTGGTGTGAGAGACTAAGTTCGATATACGAAATTAGGTTATCAGAAATAGTTGATCTTTTGCGCCGTCTGCGCGAACAAAGTATTGAGCCACAGTTCACAAAAATAGTTGATACTTACTTTCTTCGTAGAATGCTGCTTCTAGACTAGAATATGCCAATTGGCCCAGTAGAAGGGAGTGCCGCACTAGCAGAATTGAGGGCCACTCTAAACTTTGAGACTAAAAGATGAGCAGTTCTAAAATAACAGTTGACAGATGTGAGAGATGCGTTAAAAGTTCTGTAGGGACAACATATTGTAACCCAGAAGACCAAAGACGCCCTGTCAGCTACCTCAAGAGTTTCCTTTCGAGAAAGACTAGGACCCCGAGGTAACAGCCTGGGAGCTGATGTTCGATCCATTCATAATCAGCTGGGGGCTGAGCTCATACAGATACTAGGAGTCCGACAAGAAGTTGATGACGTTCCCGCTGAAGTCAGGCAAGCGGAGGACCTACCTCTTGGAAAAGTTCACATTTCTGTGCGTGAATGTCTAAGTGAAGGAAGTGGAAACACATTCCTCGAGAAGGACATACCCTACCCTAGACTATCATAGCTCGTCAGTACGTAACTCAGGAGCATGTCGATAAACGTATCAAAGAATTATTTGAAGCTCAAATTCAAACTGCCAAAGGCATTTATAACATACTATAGAAGAGCCTAATTGCTCAGGATCTATTGGATAGCGAGGTTCCCATGTCTAGAAAATCTGAAAGTACAGATGAACAGATCCCGTGGAGCACGCCCAAGAATTAATTCCAAGATGCTTTAGGCTTGCGTTCTATATTGAACCACATTTTATGCCGTATTGTTCCTACCAACCTTCAGGGCAAATCTTTGTGATGGTTTCACTTACTGCAAGAAGGGTTCATTCTCACATTCAAACATTTGCGAGAATTTTTTGTCAAGAACTATTTACACAACAAAGACAAAGAGGAAAATCATTATTCTTTGTTTAGCCTTAAATAAATGCTGAGAGAGAAGCTTGAATCGTTCACTAAGAAATTCTTGGAGTTGGCCAGAAAGGTAGATCGACTGGATGAGAAGATTACTATTTTGGCCTTTACCAACACTTTGCTCGCGGACGGTAGAGTGAAGGAACACCTTATTCTAAATAAACCTCGCGGACGGTAGAGTGAAGGAAAATATGATTGAAGAGGTAAATGGCTATATCAATCTCGAAAGGATGATTACTGAAAGACAAAAGCATTAGAAGTCAATCCTGGCAACAAGAGATCAATCTACAAAATGTGATTTTAATCGTACTACAGATTACATAGGAGACAGAAAAATGATCAAATCTAATGAAGATCAACCTCAGAAAGGTGGTAACTTACCGAAACCATGTCTTCCCAAATTAACTATTACAATAGCTAGCCTGTATCCTACACTTCAGAAGGATAAATTCTTCTGCAATGCCCAATACCTCCAACCCATTGAAATTAGAGCATATTGCATACACTACAAAGTTTGACATCATGACACAAAATATTGCTTCACTTTACAGATACTTTTGGAGTACATCTTTGCGGACTGAAGAATGCACTAGTACATCGTAGACGTCAAAATTATAAAAATTGGAGTTACAAGATTAATACTGAGAACGTACAAATTGAAGGAGCGGCAGAGGACAAATATTTATATCACATATCTCTAAGCCATTTTATAGAGACACATATAATTAATAAACCGGTTAGATTCAAAAGACGACGTCTCGGCCAATACCACAATTTGACCATGGTCAATTGAGAAGCTCGGTTACTCTCCGAGTTTAGTTCTCAACGAATAGGGATTTCTTTCAAAGATTGCGACGTTTGCCACGTCAACATTCCTCATCATGAAGCACTCGTTATCATGTTAAAAATGAGAAACATTGTACTACATACAATGATGGTGAATACTGGCAATAGTATCGAGTTACTCTTCCAAAGTACAATTGATCAGATGAGACTGGCCGACAAAGTTTAGCCAAATGACATCGATATCAGTGGTTTCAATGGCTCCAAAAAAGAACGTATATGAAAGAACATACTTCCTATTACCGCAGGGCCGACAATGGTTGACGTATTATTTTACTTTATAAATATAAAATCTCGTTATTTAGGAATTATGGGACGCTTCATACTGCACAACATGCGAGCTATCCCATCGACCTATCATCTTGCGTTATGATTTGATTGGAATGACGACATTTATGAATTTAAAGGCAGTCAGAAGCTAGCTCGAGCTTGCAAAAATACTGTAACCATCGCGACAGATCCACCAAGTGTTTACAGTATTTTTGTAATTATAGGAAACTACAGAGAGCTAGCTACTAAGTGTAGAAACTACAAAATACGTTAAGATCAGTGGAGACAAATGAGGTACCTAAATTGGGACTATTTTGCTCACAACTTAGCGAAATACTCTTATTCAGTTTCTAAAAGATAACAACAACGTGTTCGTATGGACATTCCATGAAATGCTAGGCATTGACCCAACTTTGGCTTGCCATAAGCTTAGCTTAATAGAAAAAGCCGAGACGGTCAAACAGAACAAAAAATATTAGCACCAATGCTACGAGAAGAAGTCAACAAAGGGATTAATAAACTCATTGAAGTTGGTATTATTCGAAAAACCAATTACCTCGAATGGATCTCAAACATCGTAGCAGTCCTGAAGAAAAATAGTAAAATCAGAGTATGCGTGGATTTCACAGACTTAAATAACCATACTTCGAAAGATAGTTTTCCCCTACCTATCATTAACCATCTGCTCGATTCAACTGCGGGGCATGAACTCTTATCCATGATGGATGCCGCATAAGGGTACAATCAGATACCCCTTTTAGCCGAAGATCAAGAAAAAATAGTTTTCATCACAAAACTTGGGTTATATTGCTACAAAGTCATGCCTTTCGACCTCAAGAATGCCAGAGCTACTTACCAAGGACTGATGACCCAGATGTTCAAAGAATATCTCAGAAAAATAATAGAAGTTGACATTGATGATATATTGTGTAAAAGTCTCAAGAAGGAAAACCATCTTGTAGATTTGCATACGACCTTCGAAATTCTTCAATAATATAAAATAAGACTAAATCCTGACAAGTGTCAATTCGGAGTACAATCGAGAAAATTCTTAGGACATTTAATTAGCAAGCAAGGTATCAAAGCTGATCCAGATTGTATCTATGCCTTCACCAAAGACAAAAAAAGACGTCCAAAAGTTAGCCGATAAAATAACAACGATAAATTGTTTTGTTTCCAAATTGTCAGACCGGTGTAGATGGTTATTTGACCATCTACGAGAAAGGATGAAGAAAAGCAAAACTCAAAAGGATCTAGAGATTGAGTGGACCACAGAATGTGAAGCAGTATTTCAGGAACTAAAACGCTACTTGGGAAAGCCACCAATATTGAATATACCCATGGAAGGAGAAAAACTTATGATATATCTTGCAGTTACTGATAACTCACTCAGCTATGTTCTCATTCGACTCTTACTCCTACAGAGATACGATACACTAAGATTAAAAAACTGCTCCTCGCTTTCGTCTATACATCACAGAAGTTAAAACATTATTTCTAAGCTCATTCAATTTGGGTAATGACAAATTAACCCTTGCATGAAGTTTTATCCAAACGAGAGAAATCCAGACGAGTCCAGCAATGGTCGGTTACTCTTAGCAAACACGATATACGTTTTGAACCACGACATTCCAAAAAGGGTAAACAGTAGCAAATTTCTTTACAGATTTTCCAGTAGACGACCCTAATTAGGAAGAGGATAATACCGATATAAATGACGAACAACTTGAAGAAAAATTAGATTGGATATCCAAAAATGGTTGCCACCTTTTAACTGACAGTTCTGCCGGACCAGCTGGGTCAGACATCGGGATCATTCTTATTACACCATCAATGATAGAATTCAGAAATCAATCCGACTCAACTTTGCAGCTACCAACAACGAAGCAGAATACGAGGCACTCATCCACAAACTGGATATGGTACTAGAGATCGGCGTGCCCGAATTATCTGTTTACACGAATTCTTTATTGATTGTGAACCATTATACAGATAAATAACATAAAAATGGAAAGATGATAGATTACACAGTAGCAGTAGTTAAATTGAGAAGTCTTTTACGCTAAATTAACCTAAAACTAGATTAGGGCTAAACCTTGAACTTTATTCAATCACAACTACCAAATAAACTTACACCACCCTCTCCTTATATAGGCCTCAACCCTAATCCTCCTACAATAGCAAGTCCCCTACCTCTCCAAATTAGAATCAAATTAGACATTAAAATAAAAGCATCTCTAATAGTTAAACCCTTAATCTTAATAAGCTAAAATAAGAAGACCATCAACGAGTGGACGGCGTGCACTAGGAGATGTTCACATCAAACCCTCCATCTTCAAAAAATTTTGACCACCAAATCTAACCGGGCATGCTCTTGACGAAGCTCGCGCCACCTTGGTAACACCTTCAAAATCATCAAACTCATCTTGTATGTCAAAATCAACAATTCCATACGCTTTATTCTTTAACCCTCGAATCTGTAAAGAACTTATTCCACATCTCGGACTCAAACTCCATCTTCGACCATCATACGACCACTCGACCTCGTCAACATACACGTGACACATTTATGGAAGGCACATTATGGAGCAGGAGTTACTCAAGCCATTACACAATCATTATGAAGACTCATCAAAACCATAACGTTTGTCATTAAAGCAGATAATAGTCATATCATAAGACCTATAAATAGGTCCAAAGAACTACAGAGAAATGACAGATTTTTCATATAAAGAAAATCTCTACAGAACATCCTTGTAATATCTAGCATTCTCAATAACATCTTTCTCTTTCTAAAATCCTCAAGAGAGGTTGTCATTTTTAACCTATTCAGGTGTAAAGGCTAAGTTCGAATCCCAAAATTAGGCTATTACATGACCCTTGGTGAAGAGTCGCATCTTAAGGTGTGACCCTAGGTGAAGAGGCACCAATATACTCTATATAACCCAACTTCGTTTATATTGTTTAATAGAGTTTATATAATTTCTTTGAGTATTTTTTCATCCAACGAATAGTAGTTGCAATCAAGGTTAGATTGACGGGTAGATTGAAGTGCTTTCTTCTACTCGTGTCTGATCGTTGTATCCTGGGAGACAAGGGACGATTTTATCCTATAAAGCACTGTGGCAGGGGAGAATTTGTCTTAAGGAAATAGTGTTCGATCATATCATCCTTAGCTTATTTTTGATACTGTTGATTTTGAACACAGGCTAATAACAATTTGTTCTAACTCGTCTGAAAGTTGATATTGAGGACTAATTACATGGATTGAGGAGTCGCAAACTGTTCATCGTTTGTACTAGAGTAGAAGTATGTTAGAAGAGCTAATACTATAGGTTTTAGGCGTAATGTCGAAATATTAGAAATTAGGAGGAAGTGGTTAAAGTCTTTTACTAATTTATGTTCTTAGAAATATTTTATTATAATGGAAGTTGGAGTGAGATTTTATACATATACAGTTTTAGTCTTAGAGTTTCTTTACTCTGTGTTCACTCGAGTCCATTAAGCTCAATCCCATCCCAAAATCTAAACCGAGAGCTGTGGCCAAGAATTCCAACTACTACTGCAGCTAGGAAAATTATCCTGTAATAGCCTATTTTTGAATTGGACGAAGGATAGAATATCTGAGTTTTGTAGGGACGATTTTCTTTCAGAGTTTTTGTAGATGATCCCAGCTGTCCTGGATTCTGATCTCCAGGTCTCTTTTTATAGGTCTTATAATATGACCGTTATTGCTTTAATGAGGAACGTTACAAATATCAGGTTTGATGAGTATTTTATGAGGTCTTTTGTAACGTCTTGCTATCTGATAATTATTGATCTTGTAACAGATCTCTTGATGACCTTAGCTATAACTTCGAACTGTTGGTGAAGATACGATCTCTAACGATGTTCGTATGTATACGAACTGTTGATGGATATCTGAGTGTCTTCTGCAGTACGATGTTACTAGATGCTTCAATATCCTCTAACTGTAGGCGAGGAAGTCTGTATTGTAATCTGTTTGCCCTCAATCCTTGGTTGGTTATCAGTGTGTTTATACGAACTATGTGAGCTCGAATATCGGGTTTAGTACGAGGATTAGAAATAAGCCCTTACATATCCTAATTGTGATTAGGGTGATTATCTCTTTCTTCCTAATTTGGGTTTCGAATTTCTTATTTCAAAATAAATTACTTGCATTGTTTCTGTTAGTCTTAATGTTAAAATTCTTGATTGTTTAGGATGAGCTAGCGGTAGTGATACTTGTGAAGGAAGTGTAAAAGGGTATTTTATGGACCCTTAATAGAACATTCAATTATTTAGCTCAAAATCAAACTGATATGTAACGATGGCCAGGCATAACCGAAGAAAAATTTGCCAATCCTATTAAAACCAGCTTAACAAATGCTTTGGTCATAATGATCTTTTACACATTATAAAGCAAGTTTACATAATTTAAAGCTCCAAATATGCCAACTAAATAGCGCAAACATTTAAACTGATTACAAATTGTCCTTACAAGGCACTGAAGTAGTTGTGTTGAGTAATGTCTTCATAAACAAGATTAAGAGAGAATACTGTAGATCAAGCCCGGTGCTTTGGCAGATCCGGTGGCACATCTTAATTTCCCCTAAGACTCTTATGATTATAAATTAGCAAGAAAGGGGTTGAGGAAATGAGAAAAGAGCTTTAATATGGAAATGAATCTTTGATTCATTGCCACAGTAAAATTCAAATGCTATTCAATAATCTGGACATAGCGATTAAGGTGAATGATGTCTTCTGTAGTGTGATTGTTTTTTCTCTGGTCTACATTCTTTTTTGCTTGTAAACTTTCCTATTTGCTACAGATTCTTAGCTGACGTTTAGCCATAAAAAGAGTGTCATACAATATTAAAAGCATAATCCACCAAATTACCAATAATACTCAAAATAAGTTGTTGATAAGAAAATTAACAGGAAAGCCACAAACGACAATTTTGTAATAAGAGAACTAAAAATCTGACCTGAGCTAGAGCAAGAAGTACTTGTTTCCCTGTCTTCTCAAGAAACCCGCACAATCCCCAAGTGCAAACACGTCCTCTACAGAAGGTACACACATCCACTCGTCAATACCAATCCTGTAATGTTCAATCGAGAATTGTTTAATTAATAGCAATGCACACCAAAACAAATACATCTTATGGTAAACAAAACCAGAGACATACCTTCCACCTTGGGACTCGGGAAGATTTAGTGATTTGACAAAATCTGAATGTCCAACTCCAGTGGACCAGACCAGCAGGCCATATGGGACATCAGTCCCATCAGTGAGAACTATTTTCTTTGGATGAACCTCTTTCACTATACCTTTCTTAAGGTGAACGCCACACTGGAAGAAATAACAAAGAAAACTGGCCAACTCAAATCAACTATTTCAAAACAAACTAAAATTCTATTATCTAATTCGACATACCTTTGTTAAATGCTTTGTCGCATATTGTCTTAATCCAATATCGAATGATGACAGTATTTCATTTACTTGTTCAAGAAAGAAAAAGGAGAAATCAATTGTTAGTTCCTTCATTTCATTCTATTCAATTGAATAGAAATAGCTGAAGAGATATAAAAGTATAACTCTATGAGAGTAACACGGACATCATCCTTGACATGAGAGTATCGCGCTCACGAACATCTTTCATAATAAAATTACTCAATTCTCCACTGAACTTTACACCTGTAGGACCACCTCCAATAATAACACAGTGTAACAAGTGCTTCTTTTCTTCTTCTCAGATGCCTGCCATCATGTATAATTCACAGAGTTCTATTGTTAGAATTTATCAGAATGAAAGGAGATCTGTACTTAGTTGCTGCTGTGAATGTAGGAAAAAAAATGATATGATATTAAGGATTAGGGCCAAAACTTTGAGATCTGTGGAAACAAAACATAGAAGAACAATTAACTTGCTTTTAGATGGTTTAAGACCAGATGTCCTGTTAGGTTTTAATATGTTCTTTTGCTTTCTAACCGATAGGTCTCACCATAATAAATCAATAGTGATTATATACACCTTGGTTTGAAACGTTAAGCAATACCCCGGAGTGCATGAATGGAAGAATAATGTCTATTAACATTATGACCAATTATTAGCTTTACTTTGATCATCAAGTATCCAAAGATCTTCCCAACTTATTTTCCCTAATTAAAAAAAGAAAAAAAGAACTGTATTTACCTGGATTTTCAGAGAGCATCAGGTTCAGGAAGTATTTTTCTTATTTCTTGTGCATGGTTTACTTCACGGAGGAAATAAACATGTTCCTTCACTCCATTAATGTTAAATGTCAAGGGTTCAGCTCCAACAACAATAACAAGTTTATCATACGCCACTTTAAACCGGTAAGGCTATTAAGGTAGTCCACTATTACTAGCAGTCTCACAGTATATCTGAAATAGGAGAAAAATAGTGTCAGGACTGTTGATGATAACCTTTCAAAAGTAGGATAGTATGAAAAAATATACTCAATTTTAAGTTTCATTGGTAATGTATAACCAACAATACATATGGTTTTACTAAATGATCAGACTGCTTGTACTGTTTGAAATAAAGCTTAAATAAAGAATTTTACAGGAAAGCACTATGATCCTTAATACAGATGGAACTCTGAAGCTAGAGGAGGTTTTGGATGGCTTGTTAGAGATTGGAATGGGATTTGCTAGATGGGATTTGCTGCCATGGTTAAGCCTGAGGGTGTTATTTACCATTAAATGCAAGCTATACACAGTGGTCTCTCACAATGCATCATATTCTACATTAGGAAATTGTGGGTGGGTACAGACTCAAAGTTGACGATCTCTTACATTAAAGATGGAATGGAGCCCCCATGGAGATGCACTATTTGATCACTGCCATTAGAGCCGTGATCCCCTGTTTGAAGAGTTTGTGGTCTTTCATATTTAGAGCATCTTCTAAAGTACCTGACTACCTTGAAATCCAAGGTGCCACCTAGGATTTTTGCCCTCCAACAGTGCCTCACTGACTTGGATTTCACCCTCCAAATCCAAGGCTGAGTCTTGGATTTCAAGACTCAGCCTTGGAATTTAATGTCGGGATTGGGCACCTATTCTATTTTTAAATAGGTGCCTAAGGTTTGGGCTCCCAATTATTTATTTTAACAAAATTCAAATCGGGCGCCTAAGACTTAGGCGCCCAATTTTATTTTATTTTTAAATTCAAATCAGGCGCCCACGTCTTGGGCGCCCAATTTGGATTTATGAATAAAAAAAAATATGCGCCCAAGTGTTAGGCGCATGCTGAAAATCTAAATCAGGTACTGTTGGAGGAAATAGAGTTTGACTGACTTGGATTTGGATTTTTTTCAACCAAGTCAGTCAGCACTTTAAGAGATGCTCTTATAGGGAAACTAATAGAGGAGCTGACTTGCTTGCCTCCCATGCCACTTGTATTAGTGAATAGTGGAGCGGATTGGGATCAATGATTTAGAGACCAAACGTCTTTCCTCTGAGTGTCTCACTAACTTGCTTGATTAAAATTAATGACTTAGAGACGAGCGTCTTTACTCTAAGCGTCTTACTATTTACTATTTACTAACGAGCGTCTTACTATTATGCATCCATTTATTCCTTTTGGCAGGTTTTGTCCATTAGATTCCTTTTATGCAGTTTCGGTGGTTATTCGGAATAGGAGGTGGCGTTGTGGCCTTGGGAACCCCTAGATGGGTTGGTGATGATGTTTAATTGTTGTGTTTGTGGTTTGGTGTGGTTCCGGTGAGCCGTTGGAATTCCCGATATGTTTTCAGAGTTTTTCCAGGCAAAGATTCATTTTCGGGGATTTAGGCGTTTTGGTGGCCGTGATGCGGTGGAGGTGGTGTTTATACCTTGGGAAACCTTTGTTGGGTTTGTGGTAGTGTTCGTGTGGTGGTGTTGGTGGTTTGGTGTGATTTCGGGGTATCCGGGGTTGGCCGTTGGGTTTTCTGGAATATTCCTTTTCTGATCGACCAGTTCTGTTCGAACAAGACTTTGTCTGTTCGAACAGGATCCTTCTGGGAAAAGTTAGATTTGTCTCTGAGTTGCTCTGTTCGAACAGGACCTTCTCTATTCGAGCAGGACCTTCTCTGTTCGAATAAGATTCTTTTGTGAATAATGTTTTCTGCGCTGAACCATTTTATTCGAACAAGATAGTTCCTGTTCGAATAGTTTTTGTTTTTTGTTTGAACAACTTATTTTCTGTTCGAACAGAGACGCGTTTCGACAACCGAGTTGGGTTTTCTTCGCGATCTCGGCCGTTGGTTTGCCTCGAGATGTGTGCGAGCTTTTAAACCCATTCACCTCAAATTTCAATACTCCCTCTCTCCAATCCTCTCCTCACTCGCTTGCCGATTTCTTCGCGGATTCCTCGCCGCGATCTTCGCCGTTTCTCTAGGTGAGTAATTCCCCTCTCTCTCTCTCTCTCTCTAGAATCTTTGGGTTGATTTCGGTTTTGGTGAAAACCTTGTTGGGCTAATTTTAGGGTTTGTGAATATTGGTGGATTGGGTTTGATTGTGGAGTATTGGGGTTTATAGAAGTGTGTGATTTATTGCAGGTATGGGTTTGTTGTTGTGATTGATTTTTGGAAGATTGGGTTTCGGTGGTGGTGGTGTTTGAATGAGTTTATCGCTGGTGTTGGGCGGTGATGCGTGATCGAACGTTGGCCGGTGGCGGTGATTGCTTGGGTTAGATTGTTGGTGATTGTTGGGTTGTTCTGTGATTCGGGTGATTTGTTCGCGAGATGTTGTCGTCAGAGCTTTGGGTTGCTGTGCTTGGAATGAATATTCCTCTGGAGCATTGCATTGGACTACAAGCGAGTTTTATCTTTCTGAATAACTAGATTATTATCCTGATTTGTGAGTTATAAGAATGCATGCCTAGTATAACATATTATAACTGTGACTAGATTAGTAAGTGGGTTAATTGCTTATGTCACCTTACTGGTTATCCGTTTAGCATACCTTAGACGAGAGTATTTAAGGGTTTGACATGCTAGTAAAACCCGCAACAATGTGAGTTTAGTTACTAGATAGAACCTGTAGGTTTTGATTAGCCAGAGGAGATTATTCTATTTTGTGAGTTAAAATAGAAGGTGGGTCCAGGATGGATACTATTATACCTAGTCACCCATTCGGGAGTGTGGGATGGTATGAGACAGTATTTACAATCTGGTACAGGGCTTATCTTGGTGGTTGAAATACCTCGGAATGTATATATAGTTCGGACGTTGGCTCCATGGGATTTGATAAATTGATGTAATATCCTCATAGTCTGGTCGAGCTAGTGCAGTACATCGTACCCTTGTATCCAACCATATCCGGTAAGGTAAATCTCTTTTCGGCAGTTGTCATCCCACTTTAGTCATGGGGGCTAGCCCTTTGGGTTGATATTGCTAAATCATTATGCATCATAACGCATCATCATTATCATCATCATCAAGCATATCATTGCATCTCTGCACACTTCCAATTCGTAGGTTCTTCTGATAGAAATCCTTAACCCTTTCTGCATTATGTTTAATATAGAATCTTCTGTACTTGGGATAATCATAAGATTATCTCATTCCATCATATCATCATCATAACATATCATTGCATTGGGATAATTATGGGATTATCCTAGTTCATCATATTCTGCTCCTCATATTTGAATTCGTCTTCTCCTAATTGATTTGCGATGTAATTAGACTTCTCTTCCTTCTGCATATTCCTCTCCTCTCTGCATCTATTCTTCTCTCTTCTGTATCTAAATAATTTATTAGGTTAATTAGTCTGGTTGGCTGTTGTGAGCTTTAGGCTGGTATTTGGTTGTGGGCAATCTCGCTTAGCTTGTGATAGCTTCGGGGTTGTGCCTGGTTGGGGTTTGGGTAACCCTGTTGGATTATTGTGAGTCGAGGGTATTCACCCTTATGTGTGATTGTATCTCTGAGGAAGATTAGTTGTGCGTGGCGCTGAGAGCCACGGTAGTGATTAGATTGTAGTGAGTGGTCCTTGTGACTATAGTGTAGGTTAACACTCCTTTGCACGAGGTATATTTATAGATAGATTTACTAGAGTTAGTATATATGCGTATACCTATTAGTCATCCTAAATATATTTATACATATATATTGTTTATCGTTAGATATTATTATATCCAATTGTCATTAATATTTATATTTATCTCATTGGTTAGTATAATCGTTTAGCCATTCTTGGGAGTTAGTAAGCTCGTTGTTTGCTCACTCTCGCATCCCCCTTTCAGTGGCAGGTTGTTTCAGGTTTTAGTAGTTGTTGTGGTGATCTTTGGGGAGCTGAGCTGGAGGCCCAATCTCCAGTTAATACAGTTGGGCTTGCTGCGTAGAGGTTTGTAGAATCTTACGTTTAGATTCTGTCATCTTAGTCTTCTGCTATTTCTGTTTTCATTATTACTCTGTTGTGATACTATTGTGAATGACTGGGCCAGTATTTGTCTACGGCTCGGTTGTTCGTGGGGCGAATCTGTGGATTCCCCGACCTGCACAGCTTCGGATCGAGTAATTGATCAAGCTACCGATTACTGGATTTTGTGACGTGACAGTGACTCTTGGTGAAGAGTCACATATGCTCTATATAACCCAATTTCATTTTCATTTATAATCATCAGTTTTTTAGAGTTTTCTTGAGTATTTTTACAACGAGAAAACAGACGCAATCAAAGTTCGTTTGGCAGAAAGATAGAAGTGTTTTCTTCTTTCTGCGACTGATCGTTGTATCCTGGGAGACAGGGCCTATATTCCTGCAAAGCACTGTGGCAGGGACGAATCTGTCTTAAGGAGATAGTGTGTATACACTAGACTCGATCATCTCCTTAAGAGGTGTTGGTTTTTTTCATGCAGATTGGAACACACAAGCGTCTTTCCTCTGAGTGACTTACTAACTTGCTTGATTAAAATCAATGACTTAGAGACGGGCGTCTTTACTCTAAGCGTCTTACTATTTACTAATTTTCCCCAAACTGAAAGGTATAACTCACTAGAGACACTAGCTTTATTTCTTTTTCGCCAGTCACTCAAAAGGGAAGGAAATCCGCCTCTAAGAACTAACTGTCAGGGGGTCATTCTCTATCAAACCAATACCTGAAAAACGCCCCATGAAATGGTTTTCTTTCCTATTGAATTAATTGTTTCTCTAAGATCAACCCTCTCATTTGAATAAATTGGCTTTGGATATTTATAATTTAAATTTTTATACTTTTGGCAAAAAAATATGTTTGATCAAATGCACTAGAGGTATATTCTGCAACATCTTGGAAAAATATCTGTGTAAGTTTTGGTTTCAGGTCGGCCCGCTATTAGGCTTGCTCTTAAATCTTTCTAGTTTTAGACTTAGGTTTCAGGTCGGCCAGCTAATGGGCTTGCTCTTAAATCTTTCTAATTTTAGACTATTGATAAGTCTTACGGCTATAATGAAACTCTACAAGTGTACCGAACTTGCCTCAACTTGTTCTGAAAGAAAACTTGTCCGAGTTGTTTGCTCTTATAAATCTTCCAAGTTCCAACAATACCAGTACTCTAGACTCCTCCTCCTCTTTGGTCACCTTGGCTTGTTCGCTCTGGCTTCACTGCTTGCATCCTTTGTCACTTTAGATCCAATCGACTCTTTCTACTACTGATCTGCACCGTACCCCTTCTTCACTTCAATGTCTCAGTAGCCGTTGGTTCATCTTGCTTTCTCTTTCCGGGGTCCAGCTTCACAGAGAGGTGCTCTCTCTTGCTCTTGTCTCTTCACTTCCATCTTCCGTTCTTCGCTTGCATTGCAAATTTAGGGCATCAACATGGGCATGGAAGAAGAACAACTATTTTCATCGTTAGAAGATCTCCAAGTACAGTCGTTCCTGGGACGAGGCACGAAAGGGGTAGTATTTTTAGTGAAACTACCGAGATCTAGACCTTTGGCTTTAAAAGTGATCTCTCGAGAAGAACTTATGAAGAAGAAGAATGGGAAGTCGAGGGAATTGGTGTTGAAACAAGTTTTGTTAGAACGAGATTTCCTGAAGATGTTTGATCACCCTTTGCTTCCTAAGTTTAGGGGCGAGATTGTTACTGATGTGATGGTTGGTTTGGCAATTGATTATTGTCCCGGTGGAGATCTGCGTACTCTTTTGGAGCGACAGACGGAGAAGATGTTCTCTTGCGATAATATCAGGTTAGTATTCTTAACAGATCAAACCCTTTATACGTGTTAAGCTTTCAATCTTTAGGGTGGTATTTTATTTATTTATTTACATATTATTATTTTTTCAGATTTTACGCAGCAGAGATAGTTCTTGCTTTGGAATATTTACACGGATTGAACATAGTTTATAGAGATTTGAAGCCGGATAATATTATGATTCAAGAGACCGGACATGTGATGATCGTTGATTTTGATATCTGTACCAAACTCTCCCCCAAACCAGTACTATTTCCGCAACCAGCAAACACGGTTACCACCACAGACAGGAAAGCCCTAAGACAGAAATATCTCCCGGTCTCCCGATACTGCAAACCGGTCCCTATACAACCTGTCTTTAACAATATAATAGAGTCTGTGAAAACAGAGAAATTCAAATCGATGTCAATGGCGGGAACGGAGCATTACATATCACCAGAGATACTACTACGCAAGGGTCACGACTACTCAGCTGATTGGTGGGGGTTAGGGATTATGTTATATGAAATGTTGTACGGGAAACATCCGTTTAGTGGGAATACTCCGAAGGAAACGTTTGATCAGATTTTAGAGAAAGAGCCTAATTTGGTAGGAGATCAGACAGCTCTAATAGACTTGATTGCTAAACTTCTAAATAAGATCCGTTGGAACGTATTACGTTAGAGGGAATCAAGAGTCATCGTTTTTTCGAAGGGGTGGATTGGGAGACGATTTTAGATATCTCGAGACCACCTTATATTCCTAATTGTGCAAATATTATAATGGAGGAAACTGAGAAAATAGACGTTGTGTCGTTCGTCCGTGAATGTTATCTCGCAGATGCCATGGAGGATATTGAGATCGGGAAGACTGCCAAGGAATGAAGGAACAAAATAAGGACGGTATTTTGGTCGAGGGTTTGAGTAATCCCCCATGAAACATCAGACTTTGTAAAGTTTTGAGTTTGTAATTTTTGACAATGGTGATTATACCATTCTTTGTAAATTGTTTCACTAACTTAATACTGATTTAGTCTTCGTTCTTTTCTTTGGTTTTACGGCTTATCTGAATTCTTCCAAACTTATTTCGCAGATTCTACCTTTTTAAATTCTCAGCCTGAGAGGAAATCGGCAAATATATAAGGCTTGAGTAAAAACAAAGATTTGAAGTGGGGAGACATTGGTTCCCTTATGGGGCTGATAGAAATGGACTAGCTACCAAAGGAAAGAAATGTAGAGTTAACCGTTCCCAAAGGAACCCCAAAAAGGAAATAAAACAGGCCGTGAAGGCACATTCAGGTTCATTGGTGCACGAAAGTGGCGTTGCAGGTGCATGCCTTCTTTCTAAGAATCAAAAACCTGGATCACTCATTGAGAAAAGACTAGTTAAGCAGCTAGGTTCGCTCGTTATAGGTTCCAATCCTATGATCAATATTCCTGGTGTTACTACCAGGAAAGAAATGGAACTCAGAAACACTGCCTGCTAGTAAGATACAAGTGCACAAAAAAACTTACTTCCAATTCTAAGAAACTTCAGGACAGGCATTTATGAAATGGATCAGAAAGAAAGTTCTGAACTTTTCTTCAATTCATTTGCCAAAACAAACCATAAGTAAACTCCTTCTCAGAATTCACAAAACTATTTCTACGTACATGTAACAAAAGAAAATTAACAACGTAATTTAGCACATATCAATGCAAATAGTAACACTTCTAGTCCAGACAAAGACGGTTCCTGACTGTTGTAGAATTGTTGACTGCCTCATGGTTTTGGATTCTGCTTGAGCACTTGAAATGAGATTGTTGATATTGGCAGCAAGCTTCATATGTCTCTCAAACAAGTTTACAGGAGAAGTAACCAGTGGCGGCAGTCTCTCCAAACTTGGCAATCTCAGCTTTCACCAATGCTCTACTCGTGGATGGATTAGTCAAGGAGTACCTGGTTCTCAACAAGCCGCCGGCGTTGGAGGATATGATTGAGAAGGTCAACAACTTTATCGACCTCGAGCAACGGACAACCGAGAAACCAAAACCTCAACGCATCACTCTATCCACCAAAGGTCATCCTGAAGAACGTGCTCACAACAGCAGTAAAGACTATGGGGGTGATAAGAAGCGCTTCAAGTCCTATGACAATCGAGCACGCCAAGGACGAAAGAAGCCAATTCCGTGCATACCACAGTTAACAACTACTCTTGCGGACTTATACCCGCTGCTACAAAAAGATGAATTCTTCAAAAATGACAATACTCTTCCGCCATACCAGGAAAGCCATACTGCATTCACCACCAAATTCAACATCATGACACAGAGCAGTGTTTCGCACTAAAATTTCTTCTCCAGAGCATATTTGCACAAGGTCGAATGCTTGAGTATATTGTTGACATCGAAAGTTACAAAGATAGAAGCTACAAGATTGATGCCACGATCGTCCAAGTTGACAAAACAAATGAAGAAAAACACTTGCACTTCATCGAGACTCAGACGGTCCGCAGCTCCAACAGATCAAACATAGGCGCGTTAGACAATGCCTTGATCTGACGATGGTAGACAAAGAAGCTCGTTTGTTGCCGGAATCCAGCAATCGACGAGCTGGGATTTCTTTCGAAGACTGTAACGTTCGTCACGTCAACTTTCCACACCATGATACTCTCGTCATCATGTTAAAGATGATGAACATAGTTCTACATACAATGATGGTAGTTACCGGCAGCAGCATCGAACATAATAGCCATCCTGAAATATACTTTCCACACCATTATTTTATCTAAAATTACGGGAGGAATCGACATAATAGCCATCCTGAAATATATTTCTTCTCTGATTCTTCATACTGAGAGTTTCGTTGGTGAGATCCATTAGCTAATATGCAGCAGCAGAATTGAAATGAGCTCTTTAAACCCATGAATGAACAAGCATCTCATATCAAGCCATCGACTCCTTACTATATAGTAATGTCGGTGGTGCTGATGTGATTATATACCTTTTGTATCATCCCGGACTACTAAACACCTAACATGACCATATTCACAGCAGAGGGGGGTAATAATGATACTATGGGCCACATAATAACTCTGTTACACATTCATCAGGGATCACAACAATGTTAAATCTTCCAGATTTTGCTGAAAACTGCTTCATTCTACAATTACCTGCAAGGAAATCATCGTATTTAAATTTCATACAAGTCCATCTTTCCTTTAAAATGCACACTATGTGTCGTAAGGCACAGAAACATAGAATTTTACCGTTTCGTTCTCTGTTAAGGGTCCATAAAATACCCCATTTACACTTCCTTCACAAGTATCACAACCGCTAGCTCATCCTAAACAATCAAGAATTTTAACATTAAGACTAACAGAAACAATGCAAGTAATTTATTTCGAAATAAGAAATTCGAAACCCTAATTAGGAAGAAAAAGATAATCACCCTAATCACAATTAGGATATGTAAGGGCTTATTTCTAATCCTCGTACTAAACCCGATATTCGAGCTCACATAGTTCGTATAAACGCACTGATAACCAACCAAAGATTGAGGGCAAGCAGATTACAATACAGACTTCTTCGCCTACAGTTCGAGGATATTAAAGCATCTAGTAACATCGCACTGCAGAAGACACTCAGATATCCATCAACAGTTCGTATACATACGAACATCATTAGAGATCGTATCTTCACCAACAGTTCGAAGTTACAGCTAAGGTCATCAAGAGATCCGTTACAAGATCAATAATTATAAGATAGCAAGACGTTACAAAAGACCTCATAAAATACTCATCAAACTTGATATTTGTAACGTTCCTCATTAAAGCAATAACGGTCATATTATAAGACCTATAAATAGAGACCTGGAGATCAGAATCCAGGACGGCTGAGATCATCTACAAAAACTCTGAGAGAAAATCGTCCCTACAAAACTCAGATATTCTATCTCTTTCTCTTTGTAATAGCTAGCATCTATATAAACACCATTCTTTCCAAAAATCCTCAGGAGAGGTCGTGGTTTTTAACCCATTCAAGGGTTTTCCACGCTAAAACTTGTGTTAATTACTTCCAGTTCCAAGCTAATATTCCATATTTCAAGGGTGTAAGGCACTATATTCGTCCAATACAAAAATAGGCTATTACATTTGGCACCGTCTGTGGGAACGAAGCATACACTCAGCGTTCTCCGATCCAGTTTTCATATTCATTTTTGAAGAATGGCAAATCCAGAAACACCCAACGTCCTGCCTGACGCTGCCGAGGGAGTGACAGATCTACGAAATACTATGCACGCAAAAACCGAACGACGAATAGAATTTGAGAAACAGCTCGCCAACATGCAGAGTACAATCAGAGCACTTCAAGATCAATTAACAGTAAATTCGAGACCGCGAAACGCTCTGCCTGTAACCTCGAGGATATCAGTCCATGATCGGTTGGGAAATCAGGGCAAAAATCCAGCAATTCCTCAAATTTTGCAAGAACTAGTTCTACCTCAGGGTCATGTCAATCCACAATTACCCGCTGGAGCAATAATCATTATGTAACAACAAGAGGAACAAAACAGAGAAAAACCTCGAATTTCAGTTTATGATCACATGGGAGAAGCAACAAGAGAGCATAATCCACCAGGAAGACAAGCAACAAGATGAGCAGTCACGTCTCGACAACATCTCACTCTAGAACAGGTGAACAAACACATCAAGGAGTTGTTAGACGCTCAAATACTCATTGGAAGAAACAGCTATACTAAATTACAGAAGAGCCCGCTCACACAAGAGTTGCTGGACGAGGAAGTACCCACCAGTTTTCATACTCCAAAGATTCAGAAATACATGGGGGGAGATCCCGTGGAGCACGTCCAAGAATTTAAGGATTCTTTGGGACTGCATTCGACCAGTTTAAAAGGCGAACCTCTACGATAGTTTCACACACTCAGTGAAGGATCTATCTTCACTTTCGAACAACTACGCGAACTGTTTGTCAAAAATTATTCGCACAATAAAGACAAGGAGAAGAGTCTTTATTCTTTATTCAGCCTCAAGCAGGCACCAGGTGAAAAATTAGAGACATTTACCAGGAAATTTTTCGGACTAGCTCGGAAAATTGACAACCTCGATAAAAAAATCACAATCTCTAGCCGCTTGCCTTTTTTCTCGAAACATAAGGATAGGGGTATGATCAAAATAGATAGTAAAAGCAATTGCATCAATTGGAATGTAATTTGTCGATCTCTTTATTCACTTCGTCCCGCAGTTTTGGTGCTAGAGTTCGTTGCTTTTGTTTAACCGATTCTACTTTATCTTTCAACTCTAGTTTGTGGCATGCCATAGCTGGATCGATCCCCGACATTTCATGAAATGTCCAAGCAAAGACGTCACTGTTATCTGTGAGGAATTGTATGAGCCTTGAGCGTTCCTCCGTACTTAAGAGAGTTCTAATGTGAGTTCCTCTTTGCGTACCACTGATCTCGATGTACTCTGTTGGATCTACGCATGGCAATTGAAGTTCTGCTGGAATTGACTACTGTAATTGTTATGCAGGAGTTGTTATAGCTGGCTCAGCTTTAATAGAAATAGTATTATCGCAAGCTCGAGCCAATTTTTGGCTTCCTTTAATTTTGTAGATCCCTCCTTTCCAGTCGAATCGTAACGCCTGATGATATGTGGAGGGAATCGCCTTCATGTTATGCAACCATGGTCGTCCCATGATACCCAGATAACGGGATTTGGCATTGATGACGAAAAAAACAGCGTCAAGTGTGACTGACCCGCCTGTGATGGGAAGTGTGATTTTTCCCACGCACTCTTCTTTAGAGCCGTTGAATCCAGAGACATTGATGTCACTCGGTTCGACCTTGTCTGTTAAGCCCATTTGGTCGATTGTGCTATAGAATAATAGTTCGATGCTGCTGCCGGTAACTACCATCATTGTATGTAGAACTATGTTCATCATCTTTAACATGATGACGAGAGTATCATGGTGTGGAAAGTTGACGTGACGAACGTTACAGTCTTCGAAAGAAATCCCAGCTCGTCGATTGCTGGATTCCGGCAACAAACGAGCTTCTTTGTCTACCATCGTCAGATCAAGGCATTGTCTAACGCGCCTATGTTTTGATCTGTTGGAGCTGCGGACCGTCTGAGTCTCGATGAAGTGCAAGTGTTTTTCTTCATTTGTTTTGTCAACTTGGACGATCGTGGCATCAATCTTGTAGCTTCTATCTTGTAACTTTCGATGTCAACAATATACTCAAGCATTCGACCTTGTGCAAATATGCTCTGGAGAAGAAATTTTAGTGCGAAACACTGCTCTGTGTCATGATGTTGAATTTGGTGGTGAATGCAGTATGGCTTTCCTGGTATGGCGGAAGAGTATTGTCATTTTTGAAGAATTCATCTTTTTGTAGCAGCGGGTATAAGTCCGCAAGAGTAGTTGTTAACTGTGGTATGCACGGAATTGGCTTCTTTCGTCCTTGGCGTGCTCGATTGTCATAGGACTTGAAGCGCTTCTTATCACCCCCATAGTCTTTACTGCTGTTGTGAGCACGTTCTTCAGGATGACCTTTGGTGGATAGAGTGATGCGTTGAGGTTTTGGTTTCTCGGTT
The DNA here is from genome assembly GCA_014058105.1 of Kingdonia uniflora. Classification (NCBI taxonomy): domain Eukaryota; kingdom Viridiplantae; phylum Streptophyta; class Magnoliopsida; order Ranunculales; family Circaeasteraceae; genus Kingdonia; species Kingdonia uniflora. The sequence goes on along the minus strand of JACGCM010001216.1, from coordinate 64,054 downwards.
GTCCGTTGCTCGAGGTCGATAAAGTTGTTGACCTTCTCAATCATATCCTCCAACGCCGGCGGCTTGTTGAGAACCAGGTACTCCTTGACTAATCCATCCACGAGTAGAGCATTGGTGAAAGCTGAGATTGCCAAGTTTGGAGAGACTGCCGCCACTGGTTACTTCTCCTGTAAACTTGTTTGAGAGACATATGAAGCTTGCTGCCAATATCAACAATCTCATTTCAAGTGCTCAAGCAGAATCCAAAACCATGAGGCAGTCAACAATTCTACAACAGTCAGGAACCGTCTTTGTCTGGACTAGAAGTGTTACTATTTGCATTGATATGTGCTAAATTACGTTGTTAATTTTCTTTTGTTACATGTACGTAGAAATAGTTTTGTGAATTCTGAGAAGGAGTTTACTTATGGTTTGTTTTGGCAAATGAATTGAAGAAAAGTTCAGAACTTTCTTTCTGATCCATTTCATAAATGCCTGTCCTGAAGTTTCTTAGAATTGGAAGTAAGTTTTTTTGTGCACTTGTATCTTACTAGCAGGCAGTGTTTCTGAGTTCCATTTCTTTCCTGGTAGTAACACCAGGAATATTGATCATAGGATTGGAACCTATAACGAGCGAACCTAGCTGCTTAACTAGTCTTTTCTCAATGAGTGATCCAGGTTTTTGATTCTTAGAAAGAAGGCATGCACCTGCAACGCCACTTTCGTGCACCAATGAACCTGAATGTGCCTTCACGGCCTGTTTTATTTCCTTTTTGGGGTTCCTTTGGGAACGGTTAACTCTACATTTCTTTCCTTTGGTAGCTAGTCCATTTCTATCAGCCCCATAAGGGAACCAATGTCTCCCCACTTCAAATCTTTGTTTTTACTCAAGCCTTATATATTTGCCGATTTCCTCTCAGGCTGAGAATTTAAAAAGGTAGAATCTGCGAAATAAGTTTGGAAGAATTCAGATAAGCCGTAAACCAAAGAAAAGAACGAAGACTAAATCAGTATTAAGTTAGTGAAACAATTTACAAAGAATGGTATAATCACCATTGTCAAAATTACAAACTCAAAACTTTACAAAGTCTGATGTTTCATGGGGGATTACTCAAACCCTCGACCAAATACCGTCCTTATTTTGTTCCTTCATTCCTTGGCAGTCTTCCCGATCTCAATATCCTCCATGGCATCTGCGAGATAACATTCACGGACGAACGACACAACGTCTATTTTCTCAGTTTCCTCCATTATAATATTTGCACAATTAGGAATATAAGGTGGTCTCGAGATATCTAAAATCGTCTCCCAATCCACCCCTTCGAAAAAACGATGACTCTTGATTCCCTCTAACGTAATACGTTCCAACGGATCTTTATTTAGAAGTTTAGCAATCAAGTCTATTAGAGCTGTCTGATCTCCTACCAAATTAGGCTCTTTCTCTAAAATCTGATCAAACGTTTCCTTCGGAGTATTCCCACTAAACGGATGTTTCCCGTACAACATTTCATATAACATAATCCCTAACCCCACTGACACGGCCCTAGCCGGGACCGACTCTACAGTTCCCGGAGTGCAGCGGAATAGGGGACCGTGCGGCGTACACGGACGCGAGGTCGGCGTGTACCAGCCATCTTCACTGGCGCGGCGCGCCAGTGGCATACAACCCACGGATGCTAGAGCGACATCCGGATTATCCTGGATACTCGTGAGGGGTCATTGAATATGTATTCAGTAAAGGCAACAACGCTGAAGGTTCCCTCAATAATCCCTACAGCGTAATCTCTCACGACGCGCGCGAGATACGGAAGCACACCTGTCCTGTAGCGGATCAGGGTAGCTCAATATGCCGGTTTCCACCTTAGGGACTCATATCTCAAGGGGCGACGAGCCTGGACTAATTATACTGTCCATCTGAAAGGGGCGGTGCATCTCGGATAGCCCGCGGGGCATAGCGGCGTCATATGAAGCCCTCTAATGAAAACCGGCCCGCATTGCGAGGCAATGTCCCCTAGCCTACCCTAGGCCTAGGAGAACTCATAACTATCCCTTGTAGATAGTCCATGAGCCGGGGTCCTTGATGACCAAGCATTAAAGCTCTTTTAGTCATGGGGAGATCGGACCAAGGTTCCTCCTTAATATAGCTACTAAGTAAATAGTCAACTTCCAAAAGGAAACGTTAAAACATGAGACGAAGCGTACTGGACCTTTTCGCCCCCTTAACTGAATCCGATTGCGACGAAACTTGGCGTGCTGCTATATTAGGATATAGAGAACAAATACATTCGGACAGAACTCAAAACGCTCGGGTAAATTTGGCCGGCGTTCGGTAGGTCGTCACACCCTCCCGCACTTAAAATAATCTCGACGTCCTCGTCGAGGACCATCGCCAACACGGCTCTGCAAGGATTCAATCTTCTGCATCTACAAGAAACCAACAACTCTCCCGCACTTAGTTCAGAGTACTATATCTTCTTCTGTACTAGCGGATACTGAGCCCAACTGCTAGTCTCGATGCTGACAACTGTGTCTTCAGAACTGAACCTTAACTTCGCCTATTCCCACTGAAGTGCGTAGTGACCGAACCTTCATACGACTGGAGTCTGCCTTCTCCTCTGGGTATTGTCTCTTGGTCTCGAACCTTCTGAGAAAAAGTATGGGCGGTGCACCCTAGCATCGCGCCCTCTGAAATGCGCTGCATCCTGCTGCAAAGCGCCTTCTCCCCTGACACTGTGGAATGTCGCTCTTCTCGACAAACCAAGGGCGTCTCCTCCGGACAGCCCGACGAGGAATCTCCAATCCCGTCCAAAAGTGCGCTCACTTCCGAGTCGCACAATGCCTTCGCTGCTCGAGAGTTCAAACTTCTGTGAATCTCGGCTTCAAACTTCACTCTTCATCTGCGAGTGGTAAGGAGCAAGTCTTCTAAAACAAAGGGGTAACTCACCCCAACTGCACGGAACATCTGCCGCACACTGAACTGCCTGACTGCCCTTCAATCAACTCCGCGAAGGTCTTCCAACCATGTCCGCCCTTCTTACGGACCATCGGGGGTACAACATCAAGATGCGGCACTCTAGCCTTACCAGTATAGAACTGAACTGGTACTCATTGTTCACTTGGGCGAGGGAGGGTAGCTCCTTGAAGGTAGCATACTCTCAACGAGGCGCGGGTACTCTGTTCCCTACCGCCAACAAAACCATCGAGGCAGCCTATCTAGGCGCGGGTACTCTATTCCCTACCGCCAGCTAACCATCGAGGTCCGCCATAAAGGCGTCCTGTGTGAACTTCTAAAACCCATGAGACATCTATCTGTGCAGCCGCGTTTCTGCTCTACCACTTCGTAGTAGGCCATCATCTAACCCATGTACGCTAGATGGCATCTGCACCTAACTTGGCTGCAGGAAGGGTGATCGCCACTCCGGCGTCCCCAAAGGTCTCTCCACTCCGGAGGACTCTAATCTGCCTCACTCTCCAAGGAGGACTTCCCAATGCCTCTTCTCTGACGAGGACTTCTCAATGCCTCTTCTCTGACGAGGACTTCTCAATGCCTCTTCTCTAACGAGGACTTAACATTGGCATCTGTACTTGCCAAACTCTGGTGGTGGTGACCCTTGCTGGAAACTGCGTACATCTGCGTCACAACTTACAGCTCTTCCCACACTCGATAAGCTCGACGTCCGCGTCGAGAACAAAGCTGTGACATATAACTGACGGACTACTGAAGCGTTTCTCCATCTCTACATCCCTACTCCAACCTGAGTACTTGGGGAACTTGGGAACAAGATACTGTCACTGTACCTATCGCCCTGAGCTCGTTGGCTTGCCATGTCCAACTGCTATCAAACTCGCGGAGACCAACCTTCATACTGTCGCAATCATCTTTGAACTGAAGCGTAGCCATTCTCTGTCTCTTGAACTAGCTTCAACAAACGCAGCCAACTCAAACCGGTCACTGAGATGTGGTCTTCTAAAGACACTCCATCGATATAAACAAAGAACGAGGCGCGGGAACTCTATCCCTACCGCCAACCACCAAGTGATAAGGAATTGGGAAACTAACATCCAATTCCGCTCAGGATCTTTCACCTAGAGCAATCTCCCATCTGAGATCATGTCTGAGGTAACCCGCACAACTGACTGAAGCTCAACTCTGTTCTGCGACAACCACGTAACTTACTAACCTTCGGAAACGTGAGTCTTCCATCTGAGAGCTTAAAATGACCCAGAACCACCATGTGGAACAACATGGATCAACTCGGCTAGAGCACTCGAACGCCGACAAACCTGAAACTCACCTCGGAGCCAGAGAACAAACATCACTCGGCAACTTGCCTTCTTGGAGTGATCAAAGCAGGTCCCAAGGATCTGGGGACCAACTGCGGATAAGCGACAACCCATCTGGGAGGTCGCAGTTCATGTCGCGTCCTAACGAATCACTCTGCCCTCAACGTCTACCTGACGATATCACTGTGTGCAAACTCGGGACCCAAACCATGTCTTCATCTCTTACTTCATGCCGCTTCATCTTCGGCGCATGACATTCACCTCTGGAATGTCTCAATGTCCAACTCAGGACAATCACAACGAGTATCTCTCAGGATTCTTCAATCTTTAGTAGACACTAAGGAATTCCAACAAAACCAAGCATCGCGGCTTCCACACGAAAGTACTCGGCAACGGACACTGACCATATCGATCTCTGCTGAGGGGCATCGTCCTTGATCACACCTGTTACTAAACTTCGCAGCGCGGATACGGACCGAATGCAATAACAACCTGCTAGATCGCTCTATTACTATTCTTCATAGAGCATCTGCGACACTGATCAGCCTTCTAGAGACAACCAACGATATAGATCATCGCGTCCAACTCAAATCTCAATCCTCCTCTTAGCGTCACTGTCCAAAGCACATTTAACTTGAGCAATCTCGCGCTCGGATATGGAGCCTTTCTCTTGCGTCCAATATCGACTGACATGTAGGCAACACACTCTACAAGCGTTCACAACGGTGCTTGGAACATCTCTAGGGAGCAACTACGGCTCTGGAGAGAACAACAGCCAAATGGGTAACCCATACTACCAACTCGGGAATCATTACTCCGTTTACTCCGACGGACGTAGGCACAACCCATCTACGCTCTGACAAGCAAACTCCCAGCAAGCCTTGCTCGGATAAGCCTAGACCCAACTCTGTCTAGCTCTGGCAGACGTAGGCACAATCCATCCACGTTCAACCAACTCAAGAGCTAAGCTTCAACAAGCTATTCTCGCTCTGATACCAACTGACACGGCCCTAGCCGGGACCGACTCTACAGTTCCCGGAGTGCAGCGGAATAGGGGACCGTGCGGCGTACACGGACGCGAGGTCGGCGTGTACCAGCCATCTTCACTGGCGCGGCGCGCCAGTGGCATACAACCCACGGATGCTAGAGCGACATCCGGATTATCCTGGATACTCGTGAGGGGTCATTGAATATGTATTCAGTAAAGGCAACAACGCTGAAGGTTCCCTCAATAATCCCTACAGCGTAATCTCTCACGACGCGCGCGAGATACGGAAGCACACCTGTCCTGTAGCGGATCAGGGTAGCTCAATATGCCGGTTTCCACCTTAGGGACTCATATCTCAAGGGGCGACGAGCCTGGACTAATTATACTGTCCATCTGAAAGGGGCGGTGCATCTCGGATAGCCCGCGGGGCATAGCGGCGCCATATGAAGCCCTCTAATGAAAACCGGCCCGCATTGCGAGGCAATGTCCCCTAGCCTACCCTAGGCCTAGGAGAACTCATAACTATCCCTTATAGATAGTCCATGAGCCGGGGTCCTTGATGACCAAGCATTAAAGCTTTTTAGTCATGGGGAGGATCGGACCAAGGTTCCTCCTTAATATAGCTACTAAGTAAATAGTCAACTTCCAAAAGGAAACGTTAAAACATGAGACGAAGCGTACTGGACCTTTTCGCCCCCTTAACTGAATCCGATTGCGACGAAACTTGGCGTGCTGCTATATTAGGATATAGAGAACAAATACATTCGGACAGAACTCAAAACGCTCGGGTAGATTTGGCCGGCGTTCGGTAGGTCGTCACACCCACCAATCAGCTGAGTAGTCGTGACCCTTGCGTAGTAGTATCTCTGGTGATATGTAATGCTCCGTTCCCGCCATTGACATCGATTTGAATTTCTCTGTTTTCACAGACTCTATTATATTGTTAAAGACAGGTTGTATAGGGACCGGTTTGCAGTATCGGGAGACCGGGAGATATTTCTGTCTTAGGGCTTTCCTGTCTGTGGTGGTAACCGTGTTTGCTGGTTGCGGAAATAGTACTGGTTTGGGGAGAGTTTGGTACAGATATCAAAATCAACGATCATCACATGTCCGGTCTCTTGAATCATAATATTATCCGGCTTCAAATCTCTATAAACTATGTTCAATCCGTGTAAATATTCCAAAGCAAGAACTATCTCTGCTGCGTAAAATCTGAAAAAATAATAATATGTAAATAAATAAATAAAAATACCACCCTAAAGATTGAAAGCTTAACACGTATAAAGGGTTTGATCTGTTAAGATACTAACCTGATATTATCGCAAGAGAACATCTTCTCCGTCTGTCGCTCCAAAAGAGTACGCAGATCTCCACCGGGACAATAATCAATTGCCAAACCAACCATCACATCAGTAACAATCTCGCCCCTAAACTTAGGAAGCAAAGGGTGATCAAACATCTTCAGGAAATCTCGTTCTAACAAAACTTGTTTCAACACCAATTCCCTCGACTTCCCATTCTTCTTCTTCATAAGTTCTTCTCGAGAGATCACTTTTAAAGCCAAAGGTCTAGATCTCGGTAGTTTCACTAAAAATACTACCCCTTTCGTGCCTCGTCCCAGGAACGACTGTACTTGGAGATCTTCTAACGATGAAAATAGTTGTTCTTCTTCCATGCCCATGTTGATGCCCTAAATTTGCAATGCAAGCGAAGAACGGAAGATGGAAGTGAAGAGACAAGAGCAAGAGAGAGCACCTCTCTGTGAAGCTGGACCCCGGAAAGAGAAAGCAAGATGAACCAACGGCTACTGAGACATTGAAGTGAAGAAGGGGTACGGTGCAGATCAGTAGTAGAAAGAGTCGATTGGATCTAAAGTGACAAAGGATGCAAGCAGTGAAGCCAGAGCGAACAAGCCAAGGTGACCAAAGAGGAGGAGGAGTCTAGAGTACTGGTATTGTTGGAACTTGGAAGATTTATAAGAGCAAACAACTCGGACAAGTTTTCTTTCAGAACAAGTTGAGGCAAGTTCGGTACACTTGTAGAGTTTCATTATAGCCGTAAGACTTATCAATAGTCTAAAATTAGAAAGATTTAAGAGCAAGCCCATTAGCTGGCCGACCTGAAACCTAAGTCTAAAACTAGAAAGATTTAAGAGCAAGCCTAATAGCGGGCCGACCTGAAACCAAAACTTACACAGATATTTTTCCAAGATGTTGCAGAATATACCTCTAGTGCATTTGATCAAACATATTTTTTTTGCCAAAAGTATAAAAATTTAAATTATAAATATCCAAAGCCAATTTATTCAAATGAGAGGGTTGATCTTAGAGAAACAATTAATTCAATAGGAAAGAAAACCATTTCATGGGGCGTTTTTCAGGTATTTGGTTTGATAGAGAATGACCCCCTGACAGTTAGTTCTTAGAGGCGGATTTCCTTCCCTTTTGAGTGACTGGCGAAAAAGAAATAAAGCTAGTGTCTCTAGTGAGTTATACCTTTCAGTTTGGGGAAAATTAGTAAATAGTAAGACGCTTAGAGTAAAGACGCCCGTCTCTAAGTCATTGATTTTAATCAAGCAAGTTAGTAAGTCACTCAGAGGAAAGACGCTTGTGTGTTCCAATCTGCATGAAAAAAACCAACACCTCTTAAGGAGATGATCGAGTCTAGTGTATACACACTATCTCCTTAAGACAGATTCGTCCCTGCCACAGTGCTTTGCAGGAATATAGGCCCCTGTCTCCCAGGATACAACGATCAGTCGCAGAAAGAAGAAAACACTTCTATCTTTCTGCCAAACGAACTTTGATTGCGTCTGTTTTCTCGTTGTAAAAATACTCAAGAAAACTCTAAAAAACTGATGATTATAAATGAAAATGAAATTGGGTTATATAGAGCATAGGTGACTCTTCACCAAGAGTCACTGTCACGTCACGTCACAAAATCCAGTAATCGGTAGCTTGATCAATTACTCGATCCGAAGCTGTGCAGGTCGGGGAATCCACAGATTCGCCCCACGAACAACCGAGCCGTAGACAAATACTGGCCCAGTCATTCACAATAGTATCACAACAGAGTAATAATGAAAACAGAAATAGCAGAAGACTAAGATGACAGAATCTAAACGTAAGATTCTACAAACCTCTACGCAGCAAGCCCAACTGTATTAACTGGAGATTGGGCCTCCAGCTCAGCTCCCCAAAGATCACCGCAGCAGCAACTAAAATCTGAAACAACCTGCTACTGAAAAGGGGATGCGAGAGTGAGCAAACAACGAGCTCACTAACTCCCAAGAATGGCTAAACGATTATACTAACCAATGAGATAGATATAAATATTAATGACAATAGGATATAATAATATCTAACGATAAACAATATATATGTATAAATATATTTAGGATGACTAATAGGTATACGCATATATACTAACTCTAGTAAATCTATCTATAAATATACCTCGTGCAAAGGAGTGCTAACCTACACTCCAGTTACAAGGACCATTAACTACACTCTAATCACTACCGTGGCTCTCAGCGCCACGTGCAATTAATCTACCTCAGAGATACAATCACACACAAGGTGAATATCCTCGACTCACAATAATCTAACAGGGTTACCCAAACCCCAACCAGGCATAACCCCGAACCTATCACAAGCTAAGCGAGATCGCCCACAACCAAATACCAGCCTAAAGCTCACAGCAGCCACCAGGCTAATTAACCTAATAAATTATTTAGATACAGAAGAGAGAGGAATAGATGCATAGAGGAGAGGAATATGCAGAAGGAAGAGAAGTCTAATTATATCGCAAATCAATTAGGAGAAGATGAATTCAAATAAGAGGAGCAGAATATGATGAACTATGATAATCCCATAATTATCCCAATGCAATGATATGTTATGATGATGATATGATGGAATGAGATAATCTTATGATTATCCCAAGTGCAGAAGATTCTATATTAAACATAATACAGAAAGGGTTAAGGATTTCTATCAGAAGAACCTACGAATTGGAAGTGTGCAGAGATGCAATGATATGCTTGGTGATGATGATGATGCGTTATGATGCAGAATGATTTAGCAATGTCAACCCAAAGGGCTAGCCCCCATGATTAAAGTGGGATGAAAACGGCCGAAAATGGATTTACCTTACAGGATATGGTTGGATACAAGGGTACGATGTACTGCACTAGCTCGACCAGACTATGAGGATATTACATCAATTTATCAAATCCCATGGAGCCAACGTCCGAACTATATATACATTCCGAGGCATTTCAACCACCAAGATAAGCCCTGTACCGGATTGTAAATACTGTCTCATACCATCCCACACTCCCGAATGGGTGACTAGGTATAATAGTATCCATCCTGGACCCACCTTCTATTTTAACCCGATTAGGAATCCTTGAACCTCTCGAGGGTCTGCCGATGCAAAGTTATTTATGTATCCAATTAATCGCAGTAAGATAAGGAGATAATATATTATCCATTGATGAGAGTAAAAATCCTAAAGACTGAAACACAACCGCTGCTAACACAGCCCGCACACAATAGGATAACCACCTGCCTGAGAGCGTGGCAACCAAAACTAACACAGATGCCTTCCTGTGACTCAGTTGTACCATCTGAACCTAGATTACTCCCAACAACCTAGATTAATACTGAGATCGTACAGATAGAAGGAGCAACAGAGGAAAAATATTTGCACCAAATCTCCCTCAGCCATTTTATCGAGACTCATACAATTAACAAATCAATTAGGTACAAAAGACAACGTCTCGGCCAATGCCACAATTTGGCCATGGTTGGTTAAGAAGTTAGATTACTCCCAGCAACTAGTTTTCAACGAACAGGGAGCTCCTTCGAGGATTGCGATGTTCGCCACGTCAACTTTCCTCATCATGACGCACTCGTGATCATGTTAAAAATGAGAAATGCTGTATTGCATGCAATGATGATAGATACTAGCAATAGTATTGAGCTACTCTTCCAAAGTACGAATGATCAGATGGGACTGGCCGACAAAGTTCAGCTTAGTGACATCGATATCAGTGGTTTCAATGGCTCCAAAGAAGAATGTGTATGAAAGATTATACTTCCTATTACCGCAGGATCGGCAACGGTTGACGTTGTATTTTATGTTATAAGTGTAAAATCTTGTTATTTAGGAATCATGGGATGCTGTTGGCTGCACATTATGCGAGTTATCCCATTGACCAATCATCTGGTGTTACGGTTCGATTGGAATATCGGCATCTATAAAATCAAAGACTGTCATAAGTTAGCTCGAGCATGCAAAAATATTGTAACCATCGTGACGGAGCTACCAGAAAAATATGTCGCATAACAATTACAAAAGATTACAGAGAACCAACTATCAAGTACGAAAATCACAGAATATGTCGAGATCAGTGGAGACAAATGGGGTACCTACATTGGGACTTTTTTGTCCACGATAGAGCGAAATACTTTTATTCAGTTTCTAAAAGATAAGAGTGACGTTTTCGCATAAACATTCCATAAAATACCAGGCATCGACCCAACTTTGGTTGGCCACAAGTTAAGCTTATAAGAAAAGGCTGAGGCAGTCAAACAGAAATAGAGAACATTTGCACCAAGGCTACGAGATGAAGTTAACAAAGAGATCGACAAACTCATTGAAGTTGGTTTTATTTGAAAAACTAATTACCCCGAATGGATCTCGAACATCGTAGCAGTCCCGAAGAAAAATGACAAGATCAATGTATACGTGGATTTCACAGACTTGAATAAACATACTCTAAAAGATAGTTTTCCCTTTCCTATCATCAACCACCTGCTCGATTTAACGGTGGGACATGAACTATTATCCATGATGGATGTTGCGTCAGGGTACAATCAGATACCCCTTTTGCCCGAAGATCAAGAAAAAATAGCGTTCATCACAGAACATGGATTATATTGCTACAAGGTTATAGCTTTCAGCCTCAAGAATGTCGGAGCCACTTACCAGAGACTGACGATCCAGATGTTCAAAGACCATCTTAGAAAAATAATGAAAGTTTACATTGATGATATGCCATGTAAAAGTCTCAAGAAGGGAAACCATCTTGCAGATTTGCATACGACCTTCGAAATTCTTCGATCATATAAAATGAGACTAAATCCTGACAAATACCAATTCGGAGTCCAATCGGGAAAATTATTAAGACATTTGATTAGCAAGCAAGGCATTGAAGCTGACCCAGATCGTATCAGTATTTTGTTATCCATGCCTTCACCAAAGACAAAGAAAGACGTCCAAAAGTTAGCCAGAAAAATAGCAGCAATAAACCATTTTTTTTCCAAATTTTTAGACCGTTGTAAATGGTTATTTAACCTACTACGAGAAGGGACGAAGAAAGGTAAAACTCAAAGGATCCAGATATCGAGTGAACCACAGAATGTGAAGAAACATTTTAAGAACTGAAATGCTACTTGGGGAAGACACCAGTAATGAGTACACTCACGGAAGGAGAGGAGCTCACAGTATATCTTACAGTTTCTGATAACTCATTCAACTCTATTCTCATCTGACTTGACGAGAAGACAGAAAAACTTGTCTACTTCATCAGTAAGACTCTTACTCCAACAGATGAGGAGCTCACAATATATCTTACAGTTTCTGATAACTCACTCAACTCTATTCTCATCCGACTTTACGAGAAGATGGAAAAACCTGTCTACTTCATCAGTAAGACTCTTACTCCAGCAGAGACATGGTACACTAAGATTAAAAAAATGCTCATAGTTCTCGTCTATATATCACAAAAAGTAAAGGAATATTTTTGAGCTCATTCAGTTCGGGTAATGGAAAATTACCCCCTGTGCGAAGTTCTATCCAAACGAGAGAAATCCAGATGAGTCTAACAATGGTCGGTTACTCTCGGCGAACACAATATACGTTTTGAACCACAACATTCCAAAAATGGCAAGCAGCAACAATTTTTTTTACAGATTTTCTAGTAGACGACCCTGATTGGGAAGAGGATAGTACCGATATAAACGACGAACAGCTTGAAGAAAAATCAGATTGGATATCCAAAAAGGGTTGGCTCCTTTTAACTGACGATTCAACCAGACCAGCTGGGTCAGACATCGGGATAGTTCTTATCACACGATAGAATCGAGAAATTAATTCAACTCAACTTCGAAGATACTAATAATGAAACAGAGTACGAGGCACTAATCCATGGACTGGATATGGCACTAGAGATCGGCGTGCCTGAACTATCTGTTTATATAGATTCTTTATTAATCGTAAACCATTATACAAACAAATATAAAAAAAAAAAAAAAGATGATAGATTACGCAGCAGCGATAGCCGACAGAATGAACAGATTTAAAAAGGCCACAATTGAACACTTACCTCGTAGAGAAAAAGACATTTAACTCTCTCGCTTATCTTGCAGGAGTTCTTGGAACGGAAGCCCAGTATTTGTCTTCCTTCATCAAATCTGTTCTTAGTAAGAATGCCAATTTTTGACATAACACGATCCAGATATTCAGTCTGCACTAGTTGCATGTCACACATCACGCCATTTTGCGATCATGCTGTCATAAATTGTGTCTCTTTCTTTTTCAAGTCTCTTAAAGTCTGACGCAAAGAAGGTAAGCATTGCTGCCATTTCTTTATCATGTACCTCATTTGCCTCTAGCTTACCCATGTCAGGCACGACGAGCTCTGCAATCTTTCCCCTTGCCTCATTTAGTAAACTTTCTAAACTTTTACAGCGAGCCACCACCAATAACTTTTTCTCAATAGAAGTTTTATTACGTGCTTCCATCACCGTCATAAATTCATCCATTTATCCCAGCATAGCCAACGTTTGATCCATAGCCAACTGGTTATGGCGCCTCTGATCAACATCTATGTTCAGATCCCATTGAGCTGCCACAGGATCCGCCCCCAATTTGTCATTCAAATTAGTCAACTCATCCACTGTCGTTCGATACTTCATAAGGTTTAATTCCAACACTTGAATTACATTTTCTATGTTCCCTATCCTAGCCCAATAAGTTTCCATCAGCTCATTCCATATCCGGTTAACTTCCTCCAAATATTTTTCTTTATTTTTAGCAATATTCCACATTTCTTCAAACTCTCTAGCTCGCTCATTTGCCTTCCTAACAGAAGCTTGCAAACCAATTACATTCGCCTCTAACGTGTTGATCCGAACATGAGAACACTTAGCACCATTATCTTTTTTCTTCAACATCGCCAACAACTCTGTCAGTTTAGCTTGCACAAGTATTAATTCTATCTCTTGCTTGATTACTTGTTCCAAGATATTACTTATGTGACAATGAGCTTTTTTAATGTTCAACTTCTTTTTCTTCACAACCTCATTTAATTCTTCCACTTTTTATTACACACTGGCTAGTTCAGCCTCCTTTCTTTCCATTTGTTCGGATTAACAACCCACCGTACCTTACCCCCCAATCATCCTTACCTCCATTTTTATTTAACTCAGTAGCATTTTTTAGTGCTTCACGATGAAAGTTCAAATCATCGTTCATTCTTTCGTTCAAAACACGTAGAGCCTCACACTGACTTTGAACCTCCTCTATTTTGACCTGCATCAACAGTTTAATTTTACATACATAACAGTTCGTACATAAAATAGTTGAAATATCATCCAACTTCTCTATCACAGTTTACAATTCATTAACGCAACTATGGTATTTGGCCGATCCTACAATAACAACATACTTGTGTACGATCGGTCTACATTTCTATAAAGATATACTCTACCATCACATCTATATTACAAACAGAACACACCTATTTCTTATCAATACAGTACACCAAATGTTTAATGCATGCGCAGGGATTGAACAACATAGATAATTTATTTTCGCTCCCTTGAACTACGCAAAGACTGCCCCTATCTCTTATCGTTTTGACCTTTTTACCTGGATATCTAAAGGTACAACTAAGGTTACCACCTCCTGGCGCTGTTTTTGCCATGACCGAGGTATCAGGCTCTCGACCTCCTCCTCATCCTCTGATAAATTTGTGTCAGTCTAGGAGCTGGTCTTTTAACACCTTTTTCCTCCTCATCCTTCGTAAACCATATATTTTAACCATTTCATTCTCTACATCAAAGTCTTTCCCACAATCCATAACATACTTGCTAAATTCGTTCTCCACCCTTGCCAACTCCCCTCCATAAAACTCAGTCACACTCTCTATATGATGTTCCTGATCCGTTTGAGTTACGACCTTTGCTCGCGTAGGATACAAATACTCTTCCAACTGCATATTCGATCTATGCAAACGCCTACGCGTATCCTTCTACAATACACCCAAAGCTTTCAAATCCTCTTCCACCTTCTTTCTGACAGTTATTTCTTTTGTCAGTTGATTTGTTAGTAATATATTTTGTCCCATACACCGCTTCAGGGTGTTTTGCAATCCATTTAACTCGCCCTCTAACTTGGCTTGCACCACTATCTGCTCTTTCCTTATTTTAAAAAAAATCCTCATTGATCTTCGATCCTACATAAAGCCAAAAGCATCAGGTAAGGGACCTACGTCACCCCATATAATAGACACCAGCTCGAGCTGAACATTTTTTTGCCTCTACGCTATGACGATTACAAGTCACTAAACAGGTAACCACTACTATGAGCTTTCACATACATCATTTTATAATATTTCAATACGTCAGCAGCAACAAACTGCTTAGCAGTCCCGTTCTCTCTACACTTCTTATTCAAAACCTCACACACCATCATCATTTCATAATCATTCTCATTTAATTGTGCGGGGCAGCACTGCAATGCATTCATAACCCCTTCTTAAAAATAGGGTATTCTAAGCCCATATACAACCTGGTTCAGATAGTACATAAACCCATCATTCGAGCCTGCCATACAGACCCATTATAGTACGTGACATCTACATCTTCCTCAAGCCCTTTCTCCTCCTTCAACAACTATAGATTGGGCATTTGATAATGTACCTTTTCCCCCTTCTCTGGTACAAAGGTCCTAAACCACAGGCCTTGCTCCAATACATAATTTCCTCACTTCGCTGTTAACTTCTTTTAAAATTTCAAAAATTCTTTCCCTACATCTACTCCTTCCGGATATATATAAAATGTATCATCTTCCCCCTTGTTTCCACTACCCACTTCAATGGGCATTTTGCCATTACACACCACAATAACTTCCCTACCATCTACAGTCTCCTCCATGCCTTAACAATCGCATCTCCACCCGACGAAGATGTTTCCTCTAAATGGAAGAAACTATAAATTTACTACTAGGCTTTAGGTTTTTAGAACGCATACTGGACCTATAGGTACAAACAATTTTACCTCGTGCAAAGGAGGTAAAATCTATCTATAAATATACCTAGTAAATCTATCTATAAATATCCTCGTGCAAAGGAGTGCTAACCTACACTCCAGTCAATAGGACCATTAACTACACTCTAATCACTACCGTGGCTCTCAGCGCCACGTGCAATTAATCTACCTCAGAGATACAATCACACACAAGGGTGAATATCCTCGACTCACAATAATCTAACAGGGTTACCCAAACCCCAACCAAGCACAACCCCGAAGCTATCACAAGCTAAGCGAGATCGCCCACAACCAAATACCAGCCTAAAGCTCACAACAGCCAACCAGGCTAATTAACCTAATAAATTATTTAGATACAGAAGAGAGAGGAATAGATGCATAGAGGAGATGAATATACAGAAGGAGAGAAGTCTAATTACATCGCAAATCAATTAGGAGAAGATGAATTCAATAAGAGGAGCAGAATATGATGAACTATGATAATCCCATAATTATCCCAATGCAATGATATGTTATGATGATGATATGATGGAATGAGATAATCTTATGATTATCCCAAGTGCAGATGATTCTATATTAAACATAATGCAGAAAGGGTTAAAGATTTATATCAGAAGAACCTACGAATTAGAAGTGTGCAGAGATGCAATGATATGTTTGGTGATGATGATGATGCGTTATGATGCAGAATTATTTAGCAATGTCAACCCAAAGGGCTAGCCCCCATGACTAAAGTGGGATGACAACTGCCGAAAATGGATTTACCTTACCCGATATGGTTGGATACAAGGTACGATATACTGCACTAGCTCGACCAGACTTTGAGGATATTACATCAATTTATCAAATCCCATGGAGCCAACGTCCGAACTATATATACATTCTGAGGCATTTCAACCACCAAGATAAGCCCTGTACCGGATTGTAAATAATGTCTTATACCATCCCACACTCCTGAATGGGTGACTAGGTATAATAGTATCCATCCTGGACCCACCTTCTATTTTAACCCGATTAAGGAATCCTTGAACCTCTCGAGGGTCAGCCGATGCGAAGTTATTTATGTATCCAATTAATCGCATTAAGATAAGAGATAATATATATCCATTGATGAGAGTAAAATCCTAAAGACTGAAACACAACCGTTGCTAGCACAGCCCGCACACAATAAGATAACCACCTGCCTGAGAGCGTGGTAACCAAAACTAACACAGATGCCCTCCTGTGACTCAGTTGTAGCATCTGAACCTAGATGAAACAGCAACTTAACCGTCACGACATCTCACAACATCAGTCTCTAAGATTTCTCAAGCAATATGATTACCATCAAGTACTACAATACTCTAGCTGTCAACACAGACTAGTACTCATGGGATGACCTACAAGTGTCCAACAACTAGTCAACAATCCCCAATAACAGAACTGCCTTACAATCCTCCTAATCATGTACATAAGTCTCCAACACGGATGTACAGAACTGGATTCAACAGGAGGTTTCAGCCGTATTCCAACATCTCGGGTGACGTACAACTTCATAAACCACCTGGCTCAGCCGCAAACCTCACTGGGCCATGCTGTCTCACTGCTTCCTAGATGACAAAAGAGAACACAGCCCTAACAGCCTCATTCCGGGAAGGAAGCTTACGAGTAAGCTCTATTAGCCCTAAGAATCATGAGGACAATAAGTGTCACAACACATAAGCAAACAATCCTAAGGCAAACTATCAGAAGTTCAACATCCACGACCAACCACCACGGACAAGCCGTCTGCTCACCACCAATAACTAACAGTCCAGGAGATACCACACTCTACATGGAATCCAACATTCTAAACACCCACCAATCCACAACGACAGTGCTCAAGGACCAGGCCTTGAGAACACAGAGTACACTAGACGAGTCCTAAGACTAATCAAAACAATAGCAGCAAGAGGCGAGCTCCGAATCGAAGACCATGACTTATTGAAGCTATATCGCCCCAAGACTACCCTGGAACCAGTCCAGCAACCTAAACTAACCAAGGTGCTATACTATAAGGTGAGAACGATAGTCTCTGAACTACACTATCTCAGAGAAATGGCGGCTAAACCACAAGCCGTCCATACGTCTCTACTAATCATCAACTAAGTTACTAGTATCCTAAAACAAGCTGGGCACCCTAATAACTAACAACAATACCATACTCATATATATTATATCTATATATATATATATTATATATATATATATATATTATATAAATATAAATAGCGTTGCTGAGGCTCGCACATACTGAGAAATGCCTTTGTTCTCAACCTCAACGAAGAAAAAGCCGTGAGAAACACCCTCAATGAAATCGGTCTAAGAGGAATCTCGGAGTCATCGTCACATCGATGACAACAGAGAATACCTCTTCTAGCTAATCAAACCTACAGGTTCTATCTAGTAACTAAACTCACATTGTTGCAGGTTTTACTAGCATGTCAAACCCTTAAATAGTCTCGCCTAAGTATGCTAAACGGATAACCAGTAAGGTGACATAAGCAATTAACCCACTTACTAACCTAGTCACAGTTATAATATGTTATACTAGGCATGCATTCCTGTAACTCACAAATCAGATAATAATCTAGTTATTCAGAAAGATAAAACTCGCCTGTAGTCCAATGCAATGCTCTAGAGGAATATTCATTCCAAGCACAGCAACCCAAGCTCCGACGACAGCATCTCGCGAACAAATCACCCGAATCACAGAACAACCCAACAATCACCAACAATCTAACCCAAGCATTACCGCCACCGGCCAACGTTCGATCACGCATCACCGCCCAACACCAGCGATAAACTCATTCAAACACCACCACCACCGAAACCCATCTTCCAAAATCAATCACAACAACAACCCATACCTGCAATAAATCACACACTTCAATAAACTCCAATACTCCACAATCAAACCCAATCCACCAATATTCACAAACCCTAAAATTATCCAACAAGGGTTTCACCAAAACCGAAATCAACCCAAGATTCTAGAGAGAGAGAGAGAGGGGAATTCCTCACCTAGAAAACGGCGAAGATCGCGGCGAGGAATCTGCGAAGAAATCGGCAAGCGAGGGAGGAGAGGATTGGAGAGAGAGAGAAATGAAATGAGGGAATGGTTATATAAAACGTAAAATATTACACGCATCTCGAGGAAACCAGCGGCCGAGATCGCAAAGAAAAACCCAACTCGTTTGTCGAAACACGCCTCTGTTAGAACAAAAATAAGTTGTTCGAACAGAAAACAAAAGCTATTCGAACAGGACTATCTTGTTCGAATAAAATGGTTCAGCGCAGAAAACATTATTCACAGAAGAATCTTATTCGAACAGAGAAGGTCCTGTTCGAACAGAGCAACTCAGGGACAAATCTAACTGTTCCCAGAAGGATCCTGTTCGAACAGACAAAGTCTTATTCGAACAGAACTGGTCTGATCAGAAAAGGAAGATTCCAGAAAACCCAACGGCCAACCCCGGACACCCCCGAAATCACACCAAACCACCAACACCACCACCACGAACACTACCACAAACCCAACAAAAGTTTCCCAAGGTATAAACACCACCTCCACCACCTCACGGCCACCAAAACGCCTAAATCCCCGAAAATGAATCTTTGCCCGGAAAAACTCCGAAAACCTATCGGCAATTCCAACGGCTCACCGGAACCACACCAACCACAAACACAACAATTAAGCATCATCACCAACCCATCAAGGGGTTCCCAAGGCCACAATGCCACCTCCTCTTCCGAATAACCACCGAAACTGCATAAAAGGAATCTAATGGACAAAACCTGCAAAAGAATAAATGGATGCATAATGGATGAAAAGTACATGCGGAATATACGTGTGAACTTAACGTGGAGGAATAATAATAATAATACTAAAAAAAAATATAACCCGAAAATCTGGGACATTACAGTCACACCTCAAGTTAGTGCCTCTTCACCAAGAGTCACACCTTAAGGTGCGTCTGTTGGAGACACCCCAACTCACACCTCAAACCCAAAAAGCGACTAAGCCTATTAAGAGTACCCTGTTGTACCCCACTTGTAAATACAAGTCATAGGAATCATTAAAAGTTCAGAGAACTTTCCCTGAAAATCGCGACAGGTTGCACTGTTCACATCATGAATGAGCAGGAGTTTAAATCTCCTCAATTTTTATGTTGAGTAACTCACAACTAATTGTCCTATTGACCCTAGATCATGGGATTCCAATAAACTAGGTTAGGTTTCTGCTGGGGTTAACTTGTAGTTAAAGGCTTTAAGCCCATTCCCTCGATGTGGAAAAAACTTACATTTTTGCCAACCCTTTTGTAAATGAATCCACTGGGTTGTCACTGGACTTCACAAAGTCAATGGATATAACTCCACTTGCAAGTAATTTTTTTACAGTATTATGTCTACGACGTATAGTTGTGACTTACCGTTATAGACATTATTCTTTGTTCGCAATAGCTACTTATTTATCGCAATGGATACATAAGGCAGGTACTGGATTTGGCCACATAGGAATATCCTCTAAGAACTGTCGAAGCCACTTAGTTTCATCTCCCACTAAATCTAGAGCAACAAACTCTGATTCCATAGTCGACCGAGCTATGCATGTTTGTTTTGAGGATTTCCATGAGACAACTCCACCACCAAGTGTAAACACGTATCTACTTGTAGAGTATGACTCGTTAGAATTTGATATCCAGTTTGCATCACTGTATCCCTCAAGGACAACTGGATATCTTGTGTAGTGCAACCCATAGTCTATTGTATCCTTTAAATACTGTAAAACCCTGATTAACGCTTCCCAGTGGCTCGGTCCAGGCTTTATAGTATACCGACTCAGTTTGCTAACTGCATAAGCAATATCTGGTCTAGTGCAGTTCATAATATACATTAGACTGCCTATGATGAGTGCATACTCTATTTGAGAAATAGGCTCACCTTTGTGTTTAATCAATTGACGCATATTATCGTATGGTGTCTGAACACCACGACAGTCAAATTTATTAAACTTCTTAAGTACATTCTCTATATAATGTGATTGAGACAACACAAGTCCCTGTGGTGTTCTGTTAATCTTTATGCCAAGAATAACATCTGCAACACCTAAGTCCTTCATATCGAAGTTCTTGGACAACATATTCTTTGTTGACATAATGACATTGATGTTAGTTCCCATGATAAGCATATCATCTACCTAAAGACACACAATGACATGCTCACCATTAATGCTTTTAATATAGACACATATATCACATTCATTAATTTTGAATCCATCCTTCATCACGACTCCATCAATTTTGTCGTACCATTGTAAATGTGCCTGCTTCAATCCATAAAGAGATTTAACCAACCGACACACTTTATTTTCTTGGCCTCGGACAATGAACCTCTCAGGTTGGTTCATATATATTTCTTCATTTAATTCACCATTTAAGAATGTTGTTTTAACATCTATTTGATGTATTTCAAGCTTATGCACTGCTGCAATAACTATCAACATACAAATAGAAGTTATTCTTGTCATTGGAGAATATGTATCAAAATAGTCCAAACCTTCATTTTGCCTATATCCTTTGGCAACAAGTCTGGCTTTGTATTTTCAATTGAACCATTAGGTCTCAATTTTTATTTGAAAATCCACTTACAACCTATAGGCTTGTTGTTAGGTGGAAGATCTACCAATTCCCAAGTATGGTTGTGCATTATAGAGTCTATCTCACTCTGTGCAGCCTCTTGCCAACTAGGAGCTTCAAGTGTAGCCATGGCTTCCTTGAAGGTTCGAGGCTCATTTTCCAACAAAAATGCTACAAAATATTTGCCAAAAGACTTAGCAACTTTAAGTCGTTTCCCACGTCTTGGTTCTGGATTAAAATCAGAACTTGTAGGAGTGATACGCTGATCACTACTAGAAGCAACATCAGTTGTTCTTTTAAGAGGATTCACATTATCACTCTTTTTATATGGAAATATATTTTCAAAAAATATAGCATCTCGCGATTCAATGATGGTATTCTCATGCATATCATTTATTTCAGATTTGTATACGAGAAATCTATATGCACTACTGTTATTGGCATTGCCAATAAAAATATAGCCAATAGTTTTAGGTCCTACCTTAGACCTTTTTGGCAATGGTACTTGTACCTTTGCAAGACACCCCCATACTTTTAAGAACTTATAGGAAGGTTCTCTACCTTTCCAGAGTTCATAAGGAGTCTTTTCAATATTCTTGTGAGGTAACTTATTGAGAATATAATTCGCTGAAAGTAATGCCTCCCCCCAAAAGTTCTGCGGCAATCCAGAACTAATAAGCATAGCATTAAGCATATTCTTTAAAGATCTTTTTTTCCTCTCAGCAACTTCATTTTGCTGAGGAGTGTAAGGTGCAGTAGTTTAGTGTATAATTCCGTACGCCATCTCCATCAAACTTATTTGCTTGTCAAAATCAACAATTCCGTACGCCTTATGCTTTGAACCTCGGATGTTACCTCGAAACTTGTTATATCTAATCGATGTATTAATTGATGTTGCGACATTATTTTTACAACTTCTCCTTAAACTAAAACCTAGCAAACGACGTGTACTAAAACAATATTTGTAATTGATACAATTTTTTTGTCACTTGACTTGCATAACAGGTTTCAAAGTTCTACCAAGTTGGATCAATAAACGCCGATAAATCTATAAATTGGAACTATTTCTCTTCTAAAAAGTTGTCGTAATCCCGCCTCTTATCAGTTAAAGATCCCAAGTACTCGTAGTCATCCGAGTACTCATCATATACTGGGGGTAATCCTCCATCATCAAAATATGGTTGGTGCGCGTTACAAATAACATCAAATATCGGAGAAAAACTTTTCACCTCGTAACTAAAAATAAAGAAAATTTTATTGACCGTCACATCCATCTTTTGGAACGTTCCTTTATTTTTTTTATCGACGCTTCGATACGCTCAACGCGTGCTTCAAGACTAGGTAGTCACCCCATTGGGTTCGTACTCGCCATAGAGAAGAAGAAAAAATATGATTGAACATGAAACGAACAAAAGAATAAAAAAAATCTTTTTTTTACCAAAAAATACTCTAATAGTTGCTGAAAAATACTGTAGTAGATGCCGGAATCACTGTAGTAGGTGACAAAATCATTGTAGCAGTTGGAAGAAGAAGAAGAAAATCACAATCTTCATAACTATTTCCTAGAGTTTCAAATCATGAATCAAGAGAGAATCGCCCTAAAAATCACCGTGAAAACCCAATAATTAATCTCGCTCTGATGCCAATTTGACGTAAACTCTAAAGCGGAAGCTAAATCGAGAAGTCTTTTACGCTAAAATCAACCTAAAACTAAATTATGGCTAAACCTTAAACATTTTTCAATCACAACTACCAAATAAACTTATACCACCCTCTCTTTATATAGGCCTCAACCCTAACCCTCATGCAATAGCAAGTCCCTTACCTCTCCAAATTAGAATCTAATTAGACATTAAAATAAAATCATCTCCAATAGTTAAGCCCTTAATCTTAATAAACTAAAATAAGAAGACCGTCAACGAGTGGATGATGTGCACCAGGAAATGTTCACATCATAATAAGGTTCTTTATTGTCTTTTGAAAATAAGACTAACACCACTAGAGAATATGAGCTTATGATGGTTACTCAAGCTTTTTAGGTCAACCTTATTAGGGATTTAGAGAAGATGCTAAATTTTTAGGCGTACAGAGTTTGGGTCTGCACCACATATTGGCTAATTTGAAGGAGCTTAATTTACAGGTCCATCCAGTTTTACGAGTAAAGAAGACAAGTGAAGTACCAATTGTACTAGAAGTTTTGACCAAAATAGTAAATGATGCTAACGACAGTAGAAAAGCTAAGTTCTTATAATTTGTATACACGTGCATGAAGAACTGCATATTATGGTCAAACACTTCCATTTATACATACCTGCCATCTATTTTTCTTCATCGTAAGTATATGTTTGCGTTGTAATATCTGCTTGTTTGATTGATTTCTAGGATGTAAACATTATCCCTTGTACCTTAACAAAGATAATTACTAATTCGTAACTGATGATATGATATTTGTGTTGGAAAAAACCTTGTGGTTTTATCCTTAGTTTAAACTAGCAGTTGGGCACGCGCTATCGCGCATGCCTTAAAAATGTTGTTTAAAGCACATTGTTTACATGAGTCTAGTCATGGAGGACAACACTATATGTTGTGCCTTGTAATTTTGGTTTAAATCACAATGTATAAAAGAGTTTGTACATGGAGGTAGCACATTCTTATGCATAATTCATAATGCTTCACCAAATAACATTAGTGCATCACATTATGGTACAGAGTGGATAAGGTAAATGAAGTGTTGGTGTTGTTGCCCTTGATTGTCAATATTTTTATCAAAGAAATGCATGTTTGAAAGCCTGGTGATTGAAGACTTTTATGTAGGCCATTCAATTGAATAATTCTTAGACAGTTCCTTCTACATGGTGGTACAATTAATGTGTTCTCTATGAACCAAAGCAGAGGCCAACGTACGACACTGTATGTCAAAGCTAAAAATGAATCATAATTTTTAGCAATTTGATTATAGCTGTTCATCTGTGTTTGATTACTATGAACAATCTTCATATTCCCTAAAACATGACCTCTCAATGTCAGCAAGGCCTCTTATTTCATCACTGATTTTACCTCCTTCATTAATAGAGACTCACAACAGTGGTAGACAATGAAAAATATATACTCATCGAGAAGAGTGAATAAAGAAAAGATTGCCCATAAGGGAAAACATATTCTCCTTCTAGACAAAAGTAATGAATCTAAACAGGTTACAATGATCACTGCAAAGGACTTGTCAAACTATTTTTAATAGACATACATACAAGGTTCACATGACCAAAGAGAAGGACTATGAACACAATTAAATAATAATAAAAATAATAATTCATATACGAAAAAAGTATAAAGTAAAAACGCAGCGATTCTTAATAACTACACAACCTTTAAGCAAACGAAAGAATACCTAAACAATTCCATGAGGAAAAAAAACTTAAATTGAAGGAATGAATATCAAGTCTATTATACTTGAATAAGACTGAGGACTATACTCACAAAACCATGTCCAAAGACCCGTTCGTAACGCAATATACCAACACATTTATACTGCACATTATCCAAAAATCGTTGAAATCCCTTACCATCGTGAGAACCAATTTTTTGAAATGCCCAACAGACCTGTATAACACAACGGACCATCAATGGCATCAGTACAATAGCCATTCTATTCCACAAGCGAAGCTGCAAATGGGAAATATCTCAAACACTTGCCTGATTTTGATTCTTTTTGTTAAGCTCCAATACATTTGCAACTAACAAGAGATAGTTCAAAGTAATTCCCAGAGCCGTCATCCATATGGCATTCCTTAGAGACCTGCACTAAAAATAAGAGAATGAATAGATCTTCATGCAAGTATAAAACTATTACCAAAAGAAGTATGCATCTTAGCAAAACAATGTCCATCTCTGGAAATCTAGAAGTGGGGACTGAATCAGAAACATGGTTAATATCTACATACATACATAAGTAACTCTATAAATACATAAAGCTTAATTCATCTCAGCCGATGAAAATATGTGGTCACTATATGAGAAGAATATCATGTCATGTAAATAGAGGCAATAAACTATGAATGAAAAAATGAGCCTAGCAGAAATAACAATGCTAAGATAGAATATGAGAAGAAATCAAAAAATCCTTGTTTAATGATAGTGAAGCTAGGAATGACTATACTTATAAACCTATATGAAACTAAAATGGAATTCAACTGAATAATTTGCTCATGTAAATAAAGACCTGGTCTTCATAATTGACGACCTCTAACAACCTCAGGTAGTATCAACACGCAGGGAAGCTTTTAAGGGATATAGGTCATTCATTTAGGTGGAAATGACTTAAGAGACAATGCCTCAATGAAGAATATAGGATTCGAATTCGAATTCGAATTCAAATATTATACAAGGCTGAAATGATGATACTTGAGTGCAAAATAGAGCTGACCAGCACAAAAATATCTACATGTTTATACCAATATTTGAGTCAAGGCTTGGAAATTATATCCTACAAATCCCCATGCAATCTTCTTGTTTTTGGGGTTGGACCCCAATTCCATCTACTTCCATCGGTCAATAACGGTGGGAAAACCATCTTCCTTGAAGAAGAGCCTCAAAAACTCAAATTTATCAGGAAAAATTACATGAGCATGCAAGTATACAAGATTGAGCAATTACCCAATCTCGCGACCTCATATTCCTGGCGAAGCAAATATTGCATGTGTATTAGTGGATACAAAGAAGTCAGTAAGAAAATAATACTTTTAGATAAAGCAACATTAATTAAGATTACGTCTCACTTAGATAATGTAAAATATAATCCTAAAGAAATACAATTCCTATCTAAAATTCTTGTAAATAGAAGCTTAAACCGAATACTTCTATCTAATAAGGGGGGAAACTTCATCAAGGAACTAATACAAACATACGAAATCTTAATGTTCTTACCCCTCCGGTACTATGAGTCCATCCAACTGAGCATTTTCTCTTGTTTTTGATGAGGTAATTTTGGCTATTCTTGAAACCTGGGTCGTAGATGGAAATTAAAATTTAGGAAAATATAAAGAAAATACATAAATTTAATCCAAAAATGAAATCTAAACCAATTTATCAACAAATCAAATGTTGATGGCACCCATTGAAACTGATCAAAATCAAATAAAATGTTGAGATCTAAGTCTTCGAGAGGTGAATCTGTGAGTGGGAATTGGAAACCCTAGAAGGTCGATTTGCAAAGAAGAGAGAAGGAGGTGTTGGTTGAGGTGAATTGCAAATAATTTTGTAGACTTTCATCTTCCATCGTTGCGCATTATAAGATTGAGAAGGAGGAGATGACGTGTTCTTGGAGTATTGAAGCTTCGATCGCCTTCGATAGAGGAAATGATGAATACATAAAGCCGAATCATTTGGCAAATATAGGCTTATTTCGTATATACGAAAAGTTATGCGCTGAACTTCCATTTATACCCCTTCTTTCATCACCTAATTACGATTGAGATGCCTATTTTGGTTGAGATTTGGTACATACGAAATAGGGACATTTTAGTATTAAATAAATTTCGAGAGTAGACTAAATAACTCTTATGATCTAACGGCTGTGTTATAAACTAAAGCATATATTTTCCTCAACATGTGTAGGGTAGGGTGAAGCAACTACTAGGCAGTAACCAAGCTAATCAGACAGTTAATCCTGAATTAAATTCAAAGATTCCGAGTTTTACTCTTCTCAACAAAATTAAATGTTAAAGATGCCAAAAAATGTATGTGTTACCAATTCTCCATCTCCAAGACTACCACCATCTTCTACCTATCTCATCTTCTTCATTACTCATATATCCTCCTACTTCCTCTGCATCCTTTTTCTCATCTTCTCCATCCACACTCGTAAAAGCCCAATGGATCCCCTCAATCTTACAATTCCCTCCTTCATCCCGTTCTCTCTCATTCTCCATCAACAAATCAAATCATCTTCTTATTCTAAACCATCATCAACTCATTAAACCCCTATCGGCTCTCGGGTTCTCTAGTTAGCTCTACACATGCAATAATCCAACACATGACTTACTCTAACTTAGAAGTATATTAGCTCTTAAATATGCATAAATAGACTTGAACCAAAATAACAAATATGAAACACAAATCTCTTCCACTATCTACATAAGAACATAGAATTAAACCCATTTATGTACAAGTTCATACCCATTGGGTATGACAAATTCAAAGAAGTAAAAACACAATCTTTACTCATAAAGAGCAAAACAAAGCTCGAAAAAGACACATTTTATTATCAATTAAATCAAGCTTAGCTCTACATATAAAAGCTTCTTAGCTATATAATTGGACCCAAATCAAAACAACAAAGATCAAACACAAATCTCTTTCAATAAACCTCAACAAAGAACAAACTTCTCAATTCAATTTAAACATTTGACACTAACAACACCACCCCATTTTGTAGAAAACCGTACCCACACAAATTCAAATAACCTCGAATCAAAATCATTTTTAAACCTGCAAACACTGCTATTTCTCATACCCAAACACGATACAACCCTGATAATAAAGACTCAAAATTCAATCACAACAAAGAAACCCCACCATTAAAAACACAAACCCAGATCATAAAATAATTTAATTAGCAATAAAAAGTAAATTATACCAAAAATCTTTATTCTTCTTCTTTTCTTCTTCTTCTTCTTCTTCTTCTTCTTCTTCTTCTTCAGGGAAGAGCTTGAAACAGAGATATGCAGATTACATAGAAACTGAGAGAGGGTTATATATTAGCAGTAAAAGGGGTAATAGGGTTTGATATCTCACTTGTATTTTGTCGGCTCTCCAATCAAGCATAAGAAATAGTTCTGAACAAAATTGTGATGTTCTCGAATTCAGCAATGCAGTTACGAACAAAATTATGAACACAACTCAAGAACACACGATTTTTGTTAAACTAATCGCAATTATTTTTCGATATTCTTTTTAATAATGTAAGCCTAACCTTCTATTATAACATCCCTTTTTCGCCACCTTGATAACCCTCCTCTCTTGCAACGTAAAGAGCAAAAATGGCACAACATTAGCAAAACAGAACGAAACAGAGTCATGAACATGTCGTTGTTATTCGTGTTCGTGTTCGTGTTAGCAAAATCAACGAGAAATGAAGTTTTGTCATCAATAATATCAAATCAAAATTAAATCTCTAACCTGAAATCCTCAATTCCTTTTTGCGAAATCCAAACAAACTTCAATTTTTAGGACGGTGAAATTGAGAAGAAAAATATATTAGCAATAAAAGGGGTAATAGGGTTTGATAGATGTTTTCGAATTCAGCAATGCAGTTCCGAACAAAATTGTGATGTTCTCGAATCAGCAATGCACTTACAAGCTAGGGTTTGGAAGAGAGGAGTTTGGTGGGTTTGCTTTGGAAGAGAAAAGAGAGGAGAGAGGAGTTTCGGTAGGTTTGGAAGAGAAGAGTTTGGTTCATTTGGGAGAGACGATATGTTTAGAAGAAGATTTACATAAATGACCCTGATTTCGTATTTAGAATTCCCAAACTACCCCTAATTTCGTATATACAAAAAGTTATGGGCTGAACTTCCAAAAATACCCCTTTCTTTCCTTACCTAATTACTATTGAGATGCCTATTTTGGATGGGATTTGGTATATACAAAATGGGGGTATTTTAGGATTAAAAAAATTGTGAGAGTAGACTAAATAATACTCATGATCTAAACGGCTGTATTATAAACTTAAGTATAGATTTTTCTCAACATGTGTAGGGTAGGGTGATCAACAGCCGAGATTTATTCTAATGGCATAGCTATTCCTTTAGTAGTATAGATGGTTGATATCTAAGTGGTTTATTTTGTACCACATTGGGTATGTAGGTTACACAACTCTAGATTATAAGTAAGAGTTTACTTATGAGTTGTAATATGTGTGATTTGAGTTGTCTTTAACAAACACATCTTTAGGTGTGTCTTAAGGTGTAACCTTTGGTGAAGAGGCACTAACATGAGGTGTGTCTTAAGGTGTAACATTTGATGAAGAGGCACTAACATGAAGTGTGTCTTAAGGTGTAACATTTGATGAAGATGCACTAACATGAGGTGTGTCTTAAGGTATGACCCTTTGTTGAAGAGTCGTGTCTTAAGGCGTGACCCTTGGTGAAGAGTCGCAACTTAAGGTGTGACCCTAGGTGAAGAGGCACCAATATACTTTATATAACCCAACTTCGTTTTTATTGTTTAATAGAGTTTTTATAATTTTTTTGAGTCTTTTTTCATCAAACGAATAGTAGTTGCAATCAAGGTTCGATTGACGGGTAGATTGAAGTATTTCTTCTAATCGTGTCTGATCGTTGTATCCTGGGAGACAGGGGACGATTATATCTTACAAAGCACTGTGGCAGGCGCGAATCTGTCTTAAGGAGATAGTGTGCATGCACTAGACTCGATCATATCCTTCTTAACTTGTTTTTGATATTGTCGATTTTGAACACAGGCTAACAATAATTTGTTCTAACTCACCTCTGGAAAGTTGATATTGAGGACTAATTACATGGATTGAGGAGTTGCAAACTGTTCATCGTTTGTACTCGAGTGAAAGTATGTCAGAGGAGCTAATGTTGTAGGTTTTAGGCGTAATGTCGAAATATTAGAAATTAGGAGGAAGTGGTTAAAGTCTTTTACTAATTTATGTTCTTAGAAACATTTTATTATAATCGAAGTTGGAGTGAGATTTTGTACATATACAGTTTCAGTCTTTGAGTTTCTTTACTCTGCGTTCACTCGAGTCCATTAAGCTCAATCTCATCCCTAAATCTAAACCGAGAGTTGTGGCCAAGGATCCCAACTACTACTGCAGCTTGGAAAATTATCCTAATCGTGATTAGGGTGATTATCTCTTTCTTCCTAATTAGGGTTTCAAATTTCTTATTTCGAAATAAATTACTTGCATTGTTTCTGTTAGTCTTAATGTTAAAATTCTTGATTGTTTAGGATGAGCTAGCGGTTGTGATACATGTGAAGGAAGTGTAAAAGGGGTATTTTATGGACCCTTAGCAGAGAACGAAACGGTAAATTCTATGTTTTTGTGCCTTAAGACCCATATTGTGCATTTTAAAGGAAAGATGGACTTGTATGAAATTTAAATACGATGATGTCCTTGCAGGTAATTGTAGAATGAAGCAGTTTTCAGCAAAATCTGGAAGATTTAACATTGTTGTGATCCCTGATGAATGTGTAACAGAGTTATTATGTGGCCCATAGTATCATTATTACCCCCCTCTGCTGTGAATATGGTCATGTTAGGTGTTTATTAGTCCGGGATGATACAAAAGGTATATAATCACATCAGCACCACCGACATTACTATATAGTAAGGAGTCGATGGCTTGATATGAGATGCTTGTTCATTCATGGGTTTAAAGAGCTCATTTCAATTCTGCTGCTGCATATTAGCTAATGGATCTCACCAACGAAACTCTCAGTATGAAGAATCAGAGAAGGTATATAATCACATCAGCACCACCGACATTACTATATAGTAAGGAGTCGATGGCTTGATATGAGATGCTTGTTCATTCATGGTTTAAAGAGCTAATTCAATTCAGCTGCTGCATATCAGCTAGTGGATCTCACAATCAGTATGAAGAATCAGAGAAGAAATATATTTCAGGATGGCTATTATGTCGATTCCTTCCGTAGTTTTAGATAAAATAATGAATATCCAAGATGATCTAGACCTTGCCCCTGAGTAGTCGAAAATTACATTCTAATTGATGCAATTGCTTTTACTATCTATTTTGATCTAGACCTATCCTTAAGTTTCGAGAAAAAAGGCAAGCCGCTAGAGATTGCCAAGTTTGGAGAGACTGCCACTGATTACTTCTCCAGTAAACTTGTTTGAGGCAGTCAACAATCCTACTAAAGTCAGGAACTGTCTTTGTCTGGCCTAGAAGTGTTACTATTTGCATTGATATGTGCTAAATTACATTGTTAATTTTCTTTTGTTGCGTAGAAACAGTTTTGTGAATTCTGAGAAGGAGTTTACTTATGGCTTGTTTTGGCAAATGAATTGAAGAAAAGTTCAGAACTTCCTTTCTGATCCATTTCATAAATGCCTGTCCTGAAGTTTCTTAGAATTGGAAGTAAGTTTTTTTGTGCACTTGTATCTTACTAGCAGGCAGTGTTTCTGAGTTCCATTTCTTTCCTGGTAGTAACACCAGGAATATTGATCATAGGATTGGAACCTATAACGAGCGAACCTAGCTGCTTAACTAGTATTTTCTCAATGAGTGATCCAGGTTTTTGATTCTTAGAAAGAAGGCATGCACCTGCAACGCCACTTTCGTGCACCAATGAACCTGAATGTGCCTTCACGGCCTGTTTTATTTCCTTTTTGGGGTTCCTTTGGGAACGGTTAACTCTACATTTCTTTCCTTTGGTAGCTAGTCCATTTCTATCAGCCCCATAAGGGAACCAATGTCTCCCCACTTCAAATCTTTGTTTTTACTCAAGCCTTATATATTTGCCGATTTCCTCTCAGGCTGAGAATTTAAAAAGGTAGAATCTGCGAAATAAGTTTGGAAGAATTCAGATAAGCCGTAAAACCAAAGAAAAGAACGAAGACTAAATCAGTATTAAGTTAGTGAAACAATTTACAAAGAATGGTATAATCACCATTGTCAAAAATTACAAACTCAAAACTTTACAAAGTCTGATGTTTCATGGGGGATTACTCAAACCCTCGACCAAAATACCGTCCTTATTTTGTTCCTTCATTCCTTGGCAGTCTTCCCGATCTCAATATCCTCCATGGCATCTGCGAGATAACATTCACGGACGAACGACACAACGTCTATTTTCTCAGTTTCCTCCATTATAATATTTGCACAATTAGGAATATAAGGTGGTCTCGAGATATCTAAAATCGTCTCCCAATCCACCCCTTCGAAAAAACGATGACTCTTGATTCCCTCTAACGTAATACGTTCCAACGGATCTTTATTTAGAAGTTTAGCAATCAAGTCTATTAGAGCTGTCTGATCTCCTACCAAATTAGGCTCTTTCTCTAAAATCTGATCAAACGTTTCCTTCGGAGTATTCCCACTAAACGGATGTTTCCCGTACAACATTTCATATAACATAATCCCTAACCCCCACCAATCAGCTGAGTAGTCGTGACCCTTGCGTAGTAGTATCTCTGGTGATATGTAATGCTCCGTTCCCGCCATTGACATCGATTTGAATTTCTCTGTTTTCACAGACTCTATTATATTGTTAAAGACAGGTTGTATAGGGACCGGTTTGCAGTATCGGGAGACAGGGAGATATTTCTGTCTTAGGGCTTTCCTGTCTGTGGTGGTAACCGTGTTTGCTGGTTGCGGAAATAGTACTGGTTTGGGGGAGAGTTTGGTACAGATATCAAAATCAACGATCATCACATGTCCGGTCTCTTGAATCATAATATTATCCGGCTTCAAATCTCTATAAACTATGTTCAATCCGTGTAAATATTCCAAAGCAAGAACTATCTCTGCTGCGTAAAATCTGAAAAAATAATAATATGTAAATAAATAAATAAAAATACCACCCTAAAGATTGAAAGCTTAACACGTATAAAGGGTTTGATCTGTTAAGAATACTAACCTGATATTATCGCAAGAGAACATCTTCTCCGTCTGTCGCTCCAAAGAGTACGCAGATCTCCACCGGGACAATAATCAATTGCCAAACCAACCATCACATCAGTAACAATCTCGCCCCTAAACTTAGGAAGCAAAGGGTGATCAAACATCTTCAGGAAATCTCGTTCTAACAAAACTTGTTTCAACACCAATTCCCTCGACTTCCCATTCTTCTTCTTCATAAGTTCTTCTCGAGAGATCACTTTTAAAGCCAAAGGTCTAGATCTCGGTAGTTTCACTAAAAATACTACCCCTTTCGTGCCTCGTCCCAGGAACGACTGTACTTGGAGATCTTCTAACGATGAAAATAGTTGTTCTTCTTCCATGCCCATGTTGATGCCCTAAATTTGCAATGCAAGCGAAGAACGGAAGATGGAAGTGAAGAGACAAGAGCAAGAGAGAGCACCTCTCTGTGAAGCTGGACCCCGGAAAGAGAAAGCAAGATGAACCAACGGCTACTGAGACATTGAAGTGAAGAAGGGGTACGGTGCAGATCAGTAGTAGAAAGAGTCGATTGGATCTAAAGTGACAAAGGATGCAAGCAGTGAAGCCAGAGCGAACAAGCCAAGGTGACCAAAGAGGAGGAGGAGTCTAGAGTACTGGTATTGTTGGAACTTGGAAGATTTATAAGAGCAAACAACTCGGACAAGTTTTCTTTCAGAACAAGTTGAGGCAAGTTCGGTACACTTGTAGAGTTTCATTATAGCCGTAAGACTTATCAATAGTCTAAAATTAGAAAGATTTAAGAGCAAGCCCATTAGCTGGCCGACCTGAAACCTAAGTCTAAAACTAGAAATATTTAAGAGCAAGCCTAATATATTATCCATTGATGAGAGTAAAAATCCTAAAGACTGAAACACAACCGCTGCTAACACAGCCCGCACACAATAGGATAACCACCTGCCTGAGAGCGTGGCAACCAAAACTAACACAGATGCCCTCCTGTGACTCAGTTGTACCATCTGAACCTAGATTACTCCCAGCAACCTAGATTAATACTGAGATCGTACAGATAGAAGGAGCAACAGAGGAAAAATATTTGCACCACATCTCCCTCAGCCATTTTATCGAGACTCATACAATTAACAGATCAATTAGGTACAAAAGACGACGTCTCGGCCAATGCCACAATTGGCCATGGTTGGTTAAGAAGTTAGATTACTCCAGCAACTAGTTCTCAACGAACAGGGAGCTCCTTCGAGGATTGCGATGTTCGCCACGTCAACTTTCCTCATCATGACGCACTCGTGATCATGTTAAAAATGAGAAATGCTGTATTGCATGCAATGATGATAGATACTAGCAATAGTATTGAGCTACTCTTCCAAAGTACGAATGATCAGATAGGACTGGCCGACAAAGTTTAACTTAGTGACATCGATATCAGTGGTTTCAATGGCTCCAAAGAAGAATGTGTATGAAAGATTATACTTCCTATTACCGCAGGATCGGCAACGGTTGACGTTGTATTTATGTTATAAGTGTAAAATCTTGTTATTTAGGAATCATGGGATGCTGCTGGCTGCACAGTATGCGAGTTATCCCATTGACCAATCATCTGGTGTTACGGTTCGATTGGAATATCGGCATCTATAAAATCAAAGACTGTCATAAGTTAGCTTGAGCTTGCAAAAATATTGTAACCATCGTGACGGAGCCACCAGAAAAATATGTCGCATAACAATTACAAAAGATTACAGAGAACCAACTATCAAGTAGGAAAATCACAGAATATGTCGAGATCAGTGGAGACAAATGGGGTACCTACATTGGGACTTTTTTATCCACGATAGAGCGAAATACTTTTATTCAGTTTCTAAAAGATAAGAGTGACGTTTTCGCATAAACATTCCATAAAATACCAGGCATCGACGCAACTTTGGTTGGCCACGAGCTAAGCTTATAAGAAAAGGTTGAGGCAGTCAAACAGAAATAGAGAACATTTGCACCAAGGCTACGAGATGAAGTTAACAAAGAGATCGACAAACTCATTGAAGTTGGTTTTATTTGAAAAACTAATTACCCGAATGGATCTCGAACATCGTAGCAGTCCCGAAGAAAAATGACAAGATCAAAGTATACGTAGATTTCACAGACTTGAATAAACATACTCTGAAAGATAGTTTTCCCTCTCCTATCATCAACCACCTACTCTATTTAACGGTGGGATATGAACTATTATCCATGATGGATATTGCGTCAGGGTACAATCAGATACCCCTTTTGTCCGAAGATCAAGAAAAAATAGCGTTCATCACAGAACATAGATTATATTGCTACAAGGTTATAGCTTTCAACCTCAAGAATGTCGGAGCCACATACCAGAGACTGACGATCCAGATGTTCAAAGACCATCTTAGAAAAATAATGAAAGTTTACATTGATGATATGCCATGTAAAAGTCTCAAGAAGGGAAACCATCTTGCAGATTTGCATACGACCTTCGAAATTCTTCGATCATATAAAATGACACTAAATCCTGACAAATACCAATTCGGAGTCCAATCGGGAAAATTATTAAGACATTTGATTAGCAAGCAAGGCATCGAAGCTGACCCAGATCGTATCAGTATTTTGTTATCCATGCCTTCACCAAAGACAAAGAAAGACGTCCAAAAGTTAGCCAGAAAAATAGCAGCAATAAACCATTTTGTTTCCAAATTTTTAGACCGTTGTAGATGGTTATTTAACCTACTACGAGAAGGGACGAAGAAAGGCAAAACTCAAAGGATCCAGATATCGAGTGAACCACAGAATGTGAAGCAACATTTTAAGAACTGAAATGCTACTTGGGGAAGACACCAGTAATGAGTACACCCACGGAAGGAGAGGAGCTCACAGTATATCTTACAGTTTCTGATAACTCATTCAACTCTATTCTCATCTGACTTGACGAGAAGACAGAAAAACTTGTCTACTTCATCAGTAAGACTCTTACTCCAACAGATGAGGAGCTCACAATATATCTTACAGTTTCTGATAACTCACTCAACTCTATTCTCATCCGACTTTACGAGAAGATGGAAAAACCTGTCTACTTCATCAGTAAGACTCTTACTCCAGCAGAGACATGGTACACTAAGATTAAAAAAATGCTCATAGTTCTCGTCTATATATCACAGAAAGTAAAGGAATATTTTTGAGCTCATTCAGTTCGGGTAATGGAAAATTACCCCTGTGCGAAGTTCTATCCAAACGAGAGAAATCCAGATGAGTCTAACAATGGTCGGTTACTCTCGGCGAACACAATATACGTTTTGAACCACAACATTCCAAAAAATGGCAAGCAGCAACAATTTATTTTACAGATTTTCTAGTAGACGACCCTGATTGGGAAAAGGATAGTACCGATATAAACGACGGACAGCTTGAAGAAAAATCGGATTGGATATCCAAAAAGGGTTGGCTCCTTTTAACTGACGATTTAGCCAGACCAGCTGGGTCAGACATCGGGATAGTTCTTATCACACGATAGAATCGAGAAATTAATTCAACTCAACTTCGAAGATACTAATAATGAAACAGAGTACGAGGCACTAATCCATGGACTGGATATGGCACTAGAGATCGGCGTGCCTGAACTATCTGTTTATATAGATTCTTTATAATCGTAAACCATTATACAGACAAATATAAAAAAAACAAAAAGATGATAGATTACGCAGCAGCGATAGCCGACAGAATGAGCAAATTTAAAAAGGCCACAATTGAACACTTACCTCGTAGAGAAAATAGACATTTCAACTCTCTCGCTTATCTTGCAGGAGTTCTTGGAACGGAATCCCAGTATTTGTCTTCTTTCATCAAATCTGTTCTTAGTAAGAATGCCAATTTTTGACATAACACGATCCAGATATTCTGTCCGCACTAGTTGCATGTCACACATCACGCCATTTTGAGATCATGCTGTCATAAATTGTGTCTCTTTCTTTTTCAAGTCTCTTAAAGTCTGACACAAAGAAGGTAAGCACTGCTGCCATTTCTTTATCATGTACCTCATTTGCCTCTAGCTTACCCATATCAGGCACGACGAGCTCTGCAATCTTTCCCCTTGCCTCATTTAGTAAACTTTCTAAATTTTTACAGCGAGCCACCACCAACAACTTTTTCTCAATATAAGTTTTATTACGTGCTTCCATCACCGTCATAAATTCATCTATTTATCCCAGCATAGCCAACGTTTGATCCATAGCCAACTGGTTATGGCGCCTCTGATCAACATCTATGTTCAGATCCCATTGAGCTGCCACAGGATCCGCCCCCAATTTTTCATTCAAATTAGTCAACTCATCCACTGTCATTCGATACTTCATAAGGTTTAATTCCAACACTTGAATTACATTTTCTATGTTCCCTATCCTAGCCCAATAAGTTTCCATCAGCTCATTCCATATCCGGTTAACTTCCTCCAAATATTTTTCTTTATTTTTAGCAATATTCCACATTTCTTCAAACTCTCTAGCTCGCTCATTTGCCTTCCTAACAGAAGCTTGCAAACCAATTACATTCGCCTCTAACGTGTGATCCGAATATGAGAACACTTAGCACCATTATCTTTTTTCTTCAACATCGCCAACAACTCTGTCAGTTTAGCTTGCACAAGTATTAATTCTATCTCTTGCTTGATTACTTGTTCCAAGATATTACTTATGTGACAATGAGCTTTTTTAATGTCCAACTTCTTTTCTTCACAACCTCATTTAATTCTTCCACTTTTTTACACACTGGCTAGTTCAACCTCCTTTCTTTCCATTTGTTCGGATTAACAACCCACCGTACCTTACCCCTCAATCATCCTTACCTCCATTTTTACATTTAACTCAGTAGCATTTTTTAGTGCTTCACGATGAAAGTTCAAATCATCGTTCATTCTTTCGTTCAAAACACGTAGAGCCTCACACTGACTTTGAACCTCCTCTATTTTGACCTGCATCAACAGTTTAATTTTACATACATAACAGTTCGTACATAAATAGTTGAAATATCATCCAACTTCTCTATCACAGTTTACAATTCATTAACGCAACTATGGTATTGGCCGATCCTACAATAACAACATACTTGTGTACGATCGGTCTACATTTCTATAAAGATATACTCTACCATCACATCTATATTACAAACAGAACACACCTATTTCTTATCAATACAGTACACCAAATGTTTAATGCATGCGCAGGGATTGAACAACATATATAATTTATTTTCGCTCCCTTTAACTACGCAAAGACTGCCCCTATCTCTTATCGTTTTGACCTTTTTACCTGGATATCTAAAGGTACAACTAAGGTTACCACCTCCTGGCGCTATTTTTGCCATGACCGAGGTATCACGCTCTCGACCCTCCTCATCCTCTGATAAATTTTGTGTCAGTCTAGGAGCTGGTCTTTTAACACCTTTTTCCTCCTCATCCTTCGTAAACCATATATTTTAAACCATTTCATTCTCTACATCAAAGTCTTTCCCACAATCCATAACATACTTGCTAAATTCGTTCTCCACCCTTGCCAACTCCCCTCCATAAAACTCAGTCACACTCTCTATATGATGTTCCTGATCCGTTTGAGTTACGACCTTTGCTCGCGTAGGATACAAATACTCCTTCAACTGCATATTCGATCTATGCAAATGCCTACGCGTATCCTTCTTCAATACACCCAAAGCTTTCAAATCCTCTTCTACCTTCTTTCTGACAGTTATTTCTTTTGTCAGTTGATTTGTTAGTAATATATTTTGTCCCATACACCGCTTCAGCGTGTTTTGCAATCCATTTAACTCGCCCTCTAACTTGGCTTACACCACTATCTGCTCTTTCCTTATTTTAAAAAAAATCCTCATTGATCTTCGATCCTACATAAAGCCAAAGCATCAGGTAAGGGACCTACGTCACCCCATATATAGACACCAGCTCGAGCTGAACATTTTTTTGCCTCTACGCTATGACGATTACAAGTCACTAAACAGGTAACCACTACAATGAGCTTTCACATACATCATTTTATAATATTTCAATACGTTAGCAGCAATAAACTGCTTAGCAGTCCCGTTCGTTCTCTCTCCACTTCTTATTCAAAACCTCACACACCTCATCATTTCATAATCATTCTCATTTAATTGTGCGGGGCAGCACTGCAATGCATTCATAACCCTTCTTAAAAATAAGGTATCCTAAGCCCATATACAACCTGGTTCAGATAGTACATAAACCCATCATTCGAGCCTGCCATACCAGACCAATTATAGTACGTGACATCTACATCTTCCTCAAGCCCTTTTTCCTCCTTCAACAACTATAGATGGGCATTTGATAATGTACATTTTCCCCCTTCTCTGGTACAAAGGTCCTAAACCACAGGCCTTGCTCTAATACATAATTTCCTCACTTCGGTGTTAACTTCTTTTAAAATTTCAAAAATTATTTCCCTGCATCTACTCCTTCCGGATATATATAAAATGTATCATCTTCCCCCCTTGTTTCCACTACCCACTTCAATGGGCATTTTTGCCATTACACCCACAATAACTTCCCTACCATCTACAGTCTCATCCATGCCTTAACAATCGTCATCTCCACCCGACGAAGATGTTTCCTCTAAAATGGACGAAACTATAAATTTACTACTAGGCTTTAGGTTTTTAGAACATATACTGGACCTATAGGTACAAACAATTTTACCTCGTGCAAAGGAGGTAAAATCTATCTATAAATATACCTAGTAAATCTATCTATAAATATACCTCGTGCAAAGGAGTGCTAACCTACACTCCAGTCAATAGGACCATTAACTACACTCTAATCACTACCGTGGCTCTCAGCACCACGTACATTAATCTACCTCAGAGATACAATCACACACAATGGTGAATATCCTCGACTCACAATAATCCACAGGGTTACCCAAACCCCAACCAGGCACAACCCCGAAGCTATCACAAGCTAAGCGAGATCGCCCACAACCAAATACCAGCCTAAAGCTCACAACAGCCAACCAGGCTAATTAACCTATAAATTATTTAGATATAGAGAGAGAGGAATAGATGCAGAGAGGAGATGAATATACAGAAGGAAGAGATGTCTAATTACATCGCAAATCAATTAGGAGAGATGAATTCAAATAAGAGGAGCAGAATATGATGAACTATGATAATCCCATAATTATCCCAATGCAATGATATGTTATGATGATGATATGATGGAATGAGATAATCTTATGATTATCCCAAGTGCAGAAGATTCTATATTAACATAATGCAGAAGGGTTAAGGATTTCTATCAGAAGAACCTACGAATTAGAAGTGTGCAGAGATGCAAAAATATCTACTTCAGCCGCATGTCGAGCATACTGAGAACGTGTCCTCACCATGACAACTTCCAATTAAAACACTAACAAGTTTTTTCCTACAGAAAAAATACTATGAATAGCACCCAAGGGTATAAAGCCCTATATAACTAATATGTAGATATTTTTACACCACCAGTATTGCCTACAAATTAGATTTTGAGGCACGATATATTCTACAGGAATAAAATTTTAGCAACAAGAATATCAGTAGATTTTTGGGTATATTTTCTGACAACTCGTACTTGCCATCCTAAGAAGTATATTCTGTAGGGCTTATTCCGCATCTTGAACTCATGATTCATCTTCGAACTACATACAAACTTTTGACCTTATCAACATAACACGTGCACAGTCAGAAATAAGACAACAACGTCAGGAAATACATACAGCATAAGTTTCTTAACCAACACCACTCGTCAATGATATTTCTCATGCTCTTGATTGAGAGCCATCTTGTAATAGCTTATTTTGTATCTCGGACTCAAGATTCATCCTCAACCTCATCGCATATAAAAATACTACAAAAGACATATACAATATTCCTCAGTTTGAGTCATCGCTTTCAACCTCCACATCAACAGTTCGATGTACAGTCATCATAGAGCCGTTGTACAGCAACAGATCAGGAGACGTTACACAATCTGGTCAAAGAGTATCTTGCATATACTTTGTAACGTCTATCATTAAGAATCTTAATGATTATCAAACGATTATATTATAAGATCTATAATAGAAATAAGAGAACTACATAT
Source organism: Kingdonia uniflora (assembly GCA_014058105.1). Lineage (NCBI taxonomy): Eukaryota > Viridiplantae > Streptophyta > Magnoliopsida > Ranunculales > Circaeasteraceae > Kingdonia > Kingdonia uniflora. The sequence continues at coordinate 23,048 of JACGCM010001216.1, read as the reverse complement.
TAGAGGAAGGCAATTCTATACAGAAGAATCCTTACTCCAAAATTCCAGACACTCAGAGTGCTCATTGTAATAAGTTAGCAACTTCAATAAGATCATCTTGCCTTTCTCAAAATCTTCAAGAGAGGTCATAGATTTTAACCTTCAAAGGTATTTTACGCTAATTATCTTGTTGATTATTGTTTACTGTTCTTGAGTATTCTAGATACACTTAGTGTAAAGGGTAAGTCTGAATCCTGGAATTAGGTCATTACATTTAGTACCGTCTGTGAGAACAAAGTTCTCAAACCCATTATCTTAGAACCGCTGATCATTTCTTTTAGAATGTCACCTCCAGGTCAGAGCACGCCGATAGTTCACGCAGAAGAAAAATGTTACACTAGCAGAATCCTTGGTACGGAAGCACGTTATCTAAAGATTGAAGTACTATCCACCCCCAGCATTAACATCATAAGCTCAAACTCTGTCAATACTAGGGGTGCTAAAGAGGGCGAGAGGACGATTGGAGACGACCTTACCTCAAGTATATGGGACTAAAAACTGTTTAAGGAAGAACTCCTTACAGATTCCACGAAGAGGAGACACATACTTGATAATGCTAAGCGATACATCGTGGACAAAGAAGCTTAAAGTTCCTACAACGAACTCCATGAGGGGACTTGCGGTTCCCATGCAGTGGGACGATCTCTCGCAAATCAAGTTCTTACTCAAGGAGTCTTTGGCTCAAGATGAAAGCTCAAGCCATTGAATTCGTAAGCAAGTGCAATGCCTGCCAAAGACATGGCCCCCAAATTCAAGCTCCAGCCTTGGAACTCCATTCCAGCAACGTTGTTTGGCCATTTAAAAGATGGGCCCTCGACGTTGTAAGAGAATTCCCCACAGTACCAGGCAAAAGGAAACACCTCCTAGTAGCGACAGATAACTTCACAAAATGGTAGAAGCAGTCCTCTATGACGCACACGTAAGATGAAGTCATTAAATTCATATGGGAAACCATCATCATCCGATTCGGCTGCCCCTATCTCTCATCAGAACGACAATGGACCTCAGTTTGTTAGCTCTAGAGTCGTTGTGATTTCCTCAATCAATGCATCTTCATCTACTCACCCTCAAATCCATATTACCCTCAGGAAGGCCATACCACAATCACAACTATAGAACTATAGTGATAGCATCAAATTCTTGACAAAAAGAAGGGTAAATTGAGGTCCAAGACTAACCACACTTTTGTGGGTATATCGCACAATACCTCGGTATCAACTGATGCACTCCGTTCTTACTAGCGTATAGTAATAGAAGCAATCATCCCTACTCTATAATCATCACCCAATAAATGCTCCATACTATGACGTATGAAGAGATGAGTATCGTTGGCATAACATAAGTGGATCGGGAAACGAAGACAAATAAATCCCTAATTTGTGAATATACCACAAGCTCTACCCGGTTTTAACAACCAGCCGTTTGGTCACAGAGATTTTGAAATCAAGATCCCGTCCTTCGAGACATTCCCAAACACATAAAAGAAGTAACTGCTGGGAAATTGTTCAAAAATTGGAAAGGTCATTTTGCCATTATTGGAAAAAATGGCCTTGGTTCTTACGACTCGCCACTGAACAACTGTAGATTAAATCCTTAACCTTGGAACACGAGAGATTGAAATTGTATCGCCGATAAAGATCTACACACAGTATACTTTTCTACAAATCATCATCATGTGTATGGCGCTCTTACATCAATGAAGATTTATGTTCGATCACCATACATCTTAGTACTTTATACTATTTCTGCAATACTCAGATCTAACACATTCCCCACAACGTCCAATCTTAACCCCAATGAAAATTTGTGTTTGATTGCCTTTCACTATAGTACTCTTCTAATATATCCAACAAGCACTTCTATATAGAGGTTACAGACGTTTGCTGCTTTGGCCAACTGATATCTATATATTACAGATCGTTTGTTGCTTTAGCCAAACATCATCTTATTGATTCCGTCGTTTGTTACTCTGGCCAAACTGATCCTTTATTTACATTACAGATCGTTTGGTCTACTTTCGTCCAAACCATCACCTAGTCCTTACGAATCATTTATCATGATGTTCTTCACTTTCGTTGCCTTTTAACAATTCATCTACTAACGATAGCCGTTGGGACCATAGTATACAAACATATGTTCGACTAATACAGATTGTTGAATTTATCAAAGGTTAGTATATATTACTTTTCTACGACATCCCTATTTTTCATACTTCTATGGGGTAGTATCCATAGCGTCTCCTTACAATTGTTCATGACTCCGCTCACCAAAGCTATCCCTCTTGAACCCTTACCTAATTTGAAGGTCCCGCATGTCACACGCATAATCCTTATATAGCTGTTAACGCATAAACTCTGGTATGTTTCCACTCACGATCTCTTCTCCCTCTCTAACCACACTTTGTCCTAGAACTCCAATTTTGGCTACCATGGACCTCGATACTCATAGCGTTTTCCTCCATGGTACACTGAACATTTTTGCCACTACACCATCATACACGCCATTTGCTTTCTTCTTCCACCTCTTGAATTCTGATGCAAAGAATGAAATCCTGCTGTCATATCTCTCTCATACTGTCACCTACTTCAGTCGACAATCACCCCTATTTAGACAAAATACGCTCACGTAGTTTTTTACTTTGAGCTTCCTTCATAGTTTTCAATGAATCACATTTACTTCTCTACTCGTCTTGCTCTCATCACCAGTACATCATCCAATGATCCCGACCCTCCGACACTGTCATGAACTCTCCATATGATAAATCAGAGATATTGCCCCATCATTTCCGCTTCACGATTCTCCCATCTACCTCCCATCCTGTCATCAAACTTATCTCCACTGTAAATAGGTCAACATCTACTTCCTATTTGTATCATCACGCATTTTGCAATTCTCTCCCATTTGCTCCAAGGTATGTAACTTCACCCTATATGGTATGTGCTCTAGAGTCCACTACTTTGTTTTACAAAAGACAGAAGCCGCAGTTTATGTTTTTGTTATGTCTATTTCGGGGCCTCGTTTCCATCTGTCTTATCATAACAATCAACCAAATTAGTCACAACAACTTCATACTTGATAGCGCAAGCTCGCGTATTAGCTATTCCCAGTCAATCCCTCCCCGCTTCATGCACTTTTACTATGGAATTGTAGGTCATTCACATTCTTAGCTTCTTCTCTCTAATTTTTTTTTCCCATATTTTGTAATTTTGAACCGAGCAGATGTCAACTCCGCTCCCCTGGCCGTTGCCTCGAGCCACCTAAAATCCAACATCTTTCTTCTTATAATTTCCTCAACTCCCTATTCTTCTCAGTCCGTTGGCTAGATCTACCTTTTTCTTCTGTAGTTCCGCGGAGTAATCGAGCTCCACGTCTCGCTCTTTCAACCATCTCCACTTCGTCTTTCTTCTAACACAGTAACACTTTTTAGTGCGACTGACTTGAACTAGCTCAGCGTTTCATTGTTCGTTTTGGACGCGTAACGCACAGTGGACTTTGATAGTTATCAATTCAACCTGTCCTCACAGTCATTTATGATACACTACACAACACATAAAGGTTTTCACGTCAGAAAAAAGTAATGGTGAAAGAGAAATAACGTTACTTTGCAAACAACGTTAACCAAGGCGACTTGGAAAGTCTTGACTCCCATGTCACTTTTTAAGTAACGTAATTGTCAATAATTAATGATGTTTTTCTGTCCTCAAGTCGCATGACTGTAGCTTAAAGTCAGTATGATATAACATAGAATCCCCTACCACGTCTTTATTAATTGATGTTGATACTTATTAAAGAACAAAAAAATAATTATAACAACTCCCTCCCCATCTCCCTCTTATCGCATTTTACATTTCACATCCTGCCATGCATATCCTACTCATACCACCTACCTTTATCCTGCCACACTTCCCCCCTTGTACCTCACCACTATACATTTACCATTATACTTATTGCTAAAAAATCCAAGCAGACGATGGGAGTATAAATAGAATCTTCTATAAATTTAAACAATCTTTTTATTTCTATACATGGTAAAAAATTACAATTACATATTACGCATGAGTACAATATATACGCGAAAAATAAGAGAATGACTGGTTGTTCCAAGAATGCATTGTGATAGAATGGAACAATTGTCACTTGCACTTTGAATTAGGAACTTATAGAGCGTAAGCAAACATTGATATGATTCTGCTTTACAATATATATTTAGCTAGAAGCTGAAGCTTCGTCAAAGTTTCTGCTATCCACATGCAAAGTCAAGAGTATTGTTATCTCTTGGCGAATGGCGATATAAGCACTCCATGTTAGTCCTTCAATACTTAATCATCAAAACTATCTCGTTGCACTCTCCAGCTGGAAAAAAAAAACAAAACATTAGTATACATTGTTAGGTCCTGAAATCAAAAAGAGAAACTGAAATCCCTAACGAGTGAAAAAAGGGTTTACACAACCAGTTCTATTAAGCTCCCTATGAAATTCCAAAAGATGAAAAGATCCACATTGTTATCGCTCCTTAAAACTATGTAAGAACTTCGGGTGTCTGAAACTCACCTCCAAAGTAAATATCGCCCATTTTCTTTTAAGATTGTACTTCCTCGAACCTGTAATTCACACCCACAAAACTAAGAAACCCCAATCATAAACACAGACACCGAACACTTGTTTCCACAATTAAGTCATAAACACACGTCAACTAAAACTCAAAACTAGAAGGGTTAAAGAAACTCACAAGTTCAGTTCCAAGATCAGAAAGCATCACTACATAGTACTTATTTCCTACCAGATCGAGTTGCCTTATCACACTGATTTTTCTTCAGTTCTCCTACTCCTAGTGTTTCATTCTTGCTCACCGTCTCATAATAGGTTACATTTGATCTTAAAACAACATAGAGAGAGTGGGGTTGAAAACAACTCACACTGATTACAATTCATTTTGACTAACATAGCATAAACAAATGAGAGTAAGAGAGAAGCGTGAGAGCATAAGTAAAGTTATCCGGTGCGAGCGAGTGTGTGAGAGCATCATCTGAGCATGAATCTTTTTTTCATAATCCCATTATATCATAGATTAGCACAAGTATCAAGAACTGTTGCATAAGTAAAGATATTCGGTGCCAGCCCCATTCTACATTCGAGGAAAAGAACTTTTGAGCCTCTTCACTTTGCTTCTAATTGAGAAACCTGAAATAATTGCCTTCCTATGTATTTGTTGTATGTTTCTTTATCCGCTTCGGTCCATCACACCACATTTACAATACATATCAACAGAGCACTCCCACGGAAAAATCAGTGCCAAGGTAGACTTAATAATTCTTCTATGGATCTCCTCCTATAAAACGAGTTGCCAACCCTGTACAGGCTTTATAAACTGCCAAAACTGAAACTCGTCTGGTTCCATACCTGAACGAAGCATCGAACAGAAGCTCCAAGTGTTTCTCTCCATAGCTTATGTTCATAAGCTGCAACAATTGCATTCCAAGAGACAACATTATTCAATCCATAACATCAAAACACTTGTTCCATACTGTCTAAGAGTGGCATTTGCAACAAGATGTTTGTCAAAACCCTCTTAATTGTTAAGGCATGTACTTACAATCCCTCTAGATGACTTGGATCACCTGCACCGCATTAAAATACCGATAAACTGATTCCATCTAGATCAACACTTGATCTAAATCAAAGCCAAAACCATTTTACAGCTTTAAACCCCAATTGATTCCGAGCATAACCAACTAGAATAGCGTTCCAAGACATCATATTTAGATGTGCAAGCAATTAAAAACCCTCTACCCATCTCTTACATCATCACATTTTAGGTATATATAGAAACGAAGTTCCAACTATAACATCAGAAGCAAATTGTTCTTTAAAGCATAACCTGCATTTGAGACCAAATTTACGAGAAACCCTGCCACATGACCTAAAATACTGGCATAATATGACTGACTCCACTTCAACTCCTCATGCTGCATCTCCTTGAACAATTCAAAACTGTCCAACAACTGAATCATTTTGAAACATCCCGCAGTGACAACACTCCAAGAAATCCATTTTGCACTGGCATTTCAGGAACACATGACATGAATCCTCCAAGATCTTGCATTTAGCGTGCATATCCACAAGAGCATCCTGTCACCACATCATAAACAAACCCATACTTCGACAAACATGAAGTTGAATACCCAAACCATAGTACTCCAAGTAAGACACGCTTTAAAAACAACAACAAATGTAGTATGATCCAGCTTCATACCCATTTGCGAAAAAACGCTAACAGACTCCAAATAATCATATCTTATTCAAGTACCTCAACATCATGAGTTCAACGATATAACATCTGGTTGAGCCATCGAGTTAAAGATGGACTGAGCACACCCATAGACCCACTTCCAGTATACCAATTTTTATTGAGTTATACGACACCGTATTTTGTTGAGACACATATGTCGAACACCTTGCGAGCATATCTGGTGATAACAACATTTACATACATTTGAATCAAAAACTTGACGACGAACACAGGTTGGGTAAACCCAGATGTGATCTTTGTACATGAGCTTGTTTTCCCATGTTAATAGGATTTTTGATTCGAGCATTCTAGGAAAATATATAGAAGGTTTTCTTTGGTTTTCTGAGGGAGAAGAGGTTGGGCACCAAATATAAGCTTTAGCTTAAACTTCAATGATGACAACTCCATATTACCTCCATCATCCAAATCAATTGCTTATATCGTATGTAACACAAAATAAAATGAATTCCCAAAATTTGTGCTAATGATTAAACCTTTTGGAATTCAATTGTTGTTTAAGGAAGGACATTTAGCGAAATTCATCAATGGGTGTTTGCAAATCATATTACAAATATTTTTGACCATTTCTAATTGGAAATCAGTTCTAAGAGAGAAAAAAAGATAGATTACTGAGATGCAACTTGCAAGATGTTGAAGAGAGGAGAATATTTTTTTTGCTAGGGCTTGCCAACAACCATTTCAAGCTTAAACATTACCCCTCTCGTTTCTATCCTTTGGCCTCTTTCAAGTTTTACGAGTTAGGGTTAACAGTTCACCTTAAAACATAACTCTCGAAATTTGGTAAACATTCAGCGTCAATGGAAAAAAAACGACATTACACTTTGAAAAATAATGCATAATGAATTGTTTTATGTCACTACCAAAAGTGACGTAATACCATTGATAAGATAACACGTCCACTTATTGGGAATTGACGTTGTTCAAATATAGTGGCAACATGATACGGACAATAGGACTTTTTACGTTGTAATCCTGATACATGAATTACAGTGACTAAAAGTCAATTTTTGTTGTAGTGATAGTTTCGATTATAGGCAACAGATTGCATATCACAGTTTACAAATTTAAATCAAGAACATGATTGAGTAATATCGATACACTGTTCCATCACTCATAGAGAACAAATTTTTTTTATTACAACACATCAACAACAGTATACAAGATCCAACACATATGCAGGGGGCGGTAACGTAAAAGAAAAACGAGAATACCCTATTTTTGATTCTTCAAGAAATGAGAAGGCTGTCATTATCTCTCAAACTCTTTTTATTCGTTACTTGCACATCTATCAGAGTGGTAAAGGTCACCACCTTCTGCTGATGTGTTTACGCCGCGATCGGGGTATCAGGTTTCGACCTCCCCCTTACCCTCTTCTGATGATAGTTCCTTCGACATCAGAATGGGTTTGTCACCAATAATTTCTCCCTCCTTTGGTAAACCACATATTTCAGCATTGGCGTTCTCTACATCAAAATCTTTCCCACATCCCGTCACAAACTTCCTAAATAGTTCTCTACTCTAGACAGTTCTCCCCCATAAAATCATAACACTGTCTATATGACGCTCTGTTCTATTCGAGCAACGACTTTTGCTCGCGATGGATATAGATGTTCCTTCATGTCATATGTGCTTTGTGCAGCCGCTGACGCATTTCTTTATGTAATACCCTAAAGCCCTCAAATCAGCTTCTACCTTCATTCGAACAGCCACTTCTTTCGACAACCACGTTGTGCTAAGACATTTTTTGCTCCACGTGTTGCAATAACTCATCCTGTAACCCCTTTAATTCAACCTCCAATCACTTTTGAACCTCTATTTGCTCTTTCCTTATCCTAAAAATATAATTCTCATGGCCCTCTGATCCTACATAAAGCCAAACGCATCATTAAAGTTCTACATCACCCCATACAATAAACACACCAGCTCGAGCAGACACTTTCTCGCCTCTAACTATGACAATTACGTACTTCTTGGGCTAAAAACATAACTTAAGCTGGGTCAAAACTACACCTCTCTTCTTCAAGAGCTCTACAAAGCTTTTTTTAACCCTCGTTCACTATCTACTTCGATCTCAAATACAATGTCAGACTATTAACTCACTTTGACACCTAGCATTATCACTCGGGTCATTAAAATAGGTCAACTCTTTTGGTTTTCGAACTAATACCCCCCTTCCCTTTCCTTTCTTAATACCTCATTCCTTTCAATTTTTATCTTACCATATCTACACTGGAGGTCATATAACTCTTTAAAAGTTTTCTCTGAATTAACTTAAATTCCTTCTCTCATATTCAGTTTTTATTAAGTATTTGTTGAATACGAGCTACGGAATCCCCGCTCTACTCAATGACCTCTCAGTTCAGAATAGTTTTTCTCAGTCGCTTTATCTCCTATATAGAGTACCACATATTTTGTTATAATAACAGACATCCAAAATAAACATGTTTCAATCACACTCCAACTTCAGCAAATATAGAGTACTTGCATTGTGTGAGTACTCTTCTGCTTGCTTGTGCATGCCTGGCTAAATACTCCTTATATAATTATTCTGTGCGTGAGTGATCGACCTGTGGCATGGGAGCCACAAGTCCCTTCATGTAAATCGTAGAGCATCTCATCCGTTTTCTTTCTGAAGAGGCACTTGAGGTAGGCCCTGTAACTGAACGGCGATATAAAAACTATTTTGATTTGTATAGCGTTTTTAGTTGTTGATCAGCTGTCGGCGCTCCTTGATCTTCTGGAAGGGGTCATTTGCATTCATTGTCAGTACCAAGGTAGGCAAGAAAGGCTTTCGTCAATCGTCGTCTCCCCTTTATCGCCTTCAGTATTGATCGTGCATACAAAAATACGATCAATGCTGGGGGTTGATATTACTTCTATATGGAGATATCGAGCATATATCCTATGACCCCTGGCTAGATAAGCTAAAGAATTGGTGTCTGTTTTCACCTCGAGGAAGATAATTGAGAGTTGCTTACGCAAACTTGCTAATCCTATCTGTAACGAGGGTTGCGTATTTAATCACCTTGTCATTCTTCTTATATTGCTCAGAGTAATGGTAGATGATGAGTATTGAATATGTGTATACTGAGAGTTCTAGGACGCCGAGCTCAAGTGTGAGGCCGAGTCCATGAATGAGAGCTTCGCATTCTGTGGCATTATTGGAGACTTTAAATCCAAGCGGATTGATTCCTCAATTCTATCGTTGGAGGGGTAATCAATACAATTTAATTCCTGACCCTGTGGGTCCAGCTGATCCATTTGCAAGAAGTCACCATCCTTTCCTTATAATCCATTCAGCTCGCTTATCAAATACTTTGATGGGTGGCTCTTCTATAATTTCTTCTGCAAGGTCAGGATCTTGCTCCTCTCACTCGGGATCTTCCACTGGAAAATCCATGAGAAAATCGGTAATGGCCTGACCCTTTTCAGAATGGTGTTATTCGAACTTGATATCATGTTCTCCCAAACTAACTGACCATTGTTGCAATCTCCTTGATTTTTATTTCTTGGACAAAACCCCCCGGAGTGGGTAGTTCGTCATGACTTTGACTGAATAAGCTTGAAAGTAGTGATTAAGTTTTTGTGAGGTGTAAACAATAGTTAAAAGGAGTCTATCAATTTTAGAATACCTCATTTCCGCTGGAGTAAGGGTTTTGCCGATGAAGTAGACTGGCTTCTCGATATTTCTTTCAAGTCGAATGAGAATCGAGCTGATAGAAGAATCTGCAACTGCTAGGTAGATTATCAGTTCCTCATTATCTACTAGGGTACTCATTATGGGAGACTTCCCCAAATAGGTTTTGAGATCCTGAAAAGCTGCCTTGTATTCTGATGTCCATTGATCTCTGCATTTGGTTGAACTTTTCCTCATTTGGTACAACCGCGGAGTAGTAAGAACAGCCAACGATAGCGATTTGAAGATTTTGAAACGAATCGTTTGATAGCGACAATCTTGACGACAAGTTTTTGTACTGTTGGGAAACCGAGGGGGACAAATCGCACGCGGAAGCACAATATGATCAACAAGAACTCGAAGAACCACCCTAACCAAAGAGAATTCGAATTAAGGCAATAAAAGCACAATGCAAGGTTTAATTAGGTGGAAACCTTAAATAGGATCAAAACCACCCCCAACAAACATGACAAATATATTATCACACTAAGGGTTATAAGAAGTTACAAAGATCACTCAAACCTCACCTCTACCCTTACAGATAATCTCAGCAAGAAATCCTATAAAGAAAACCCAAGAAACCTCTCCAGAGCTAAACCCTATTTCTCCATTTTTTCTCTCTCTAACTCTTTCTCACAGTACAGAAGCCTTTAACATACACTCTATATTATAGACTTTCCATTAGGTCATCTCCGAAATACGCATCACGAGATAATCCATCGTTTTGGATCAAATCCCCTTCAAAACAAATTTAGAAATAATCAAACAGAGCCAAAGTCGTTCGAACGAATTAGACAATCCCCTGGATTTTGGCCCAAGCGCTATTTTTTCGTTCGAACGACTTTCTTAGTTTTGAGCCGTATTCCTAACATGTACATCTTTAGTCGTTTTTGGAGATGGTATGTTGAGGAGAACCCGAATTTGATATGGATCGCCTCAACCCCTTTCTTGCTGATGAGATGGCCGAGGAATCGATCTGAATGTACTCTGAATTAACACTTATCAGGGTTGAGTCGCATCTTGTAAGATCAAAGAATGTTGAATATTGTGTCGAGATCTGTAATATGGTTGATTGACTGTATACTTTTGCACAAGAGATCAATGTAGACTTCCACGACTTTCCTAAGATGTGCTTTGAACATAGTAGTCATCAACCGTTGATAAGTTGCGCTTGCATTTTTGAGTCTGAAGGGCATGACTTTGTAGCAATAAAGTCCTCTTTAAGTGATAAAAGTGGTTTTTTCTTGATCTTCTTCCAAGAGTGGAATTTGATTGTATCCAGAACAACGTCCATCATAGATAAAAGTTCGTGACCTACTATGGAATCGAAGATTTGATGGATGTTGGGAAGATGAAACTGTCATTTGGAGTGTGTTTGCTTAGATCTGTAAAATCTACATAGACTCAGACTTTTCTATTCTTTTTAGGATACGATGATGTTGAATATCCAATCTGGATATTTGGCTTCTCAAATGAATCCCACTTTGATCAATTTCTCAATCTCTATGTTAACTTCATCTCGAAGGCGAGGTGATAGTCGTCGATGTTTATGTTTGATCACCGTTGCATTGATGTTGATGGCTAATTTGTGACATGCCTTGGCCAAATTGACCCCCATGCATCTCTTTGAAAGTCCACGCAAAAATGTCTTGATTTAGTCGTAAGAACTGAATGAGAGCATCCTTATCATGCTGGACCAGCTTGGTACCGATAAAAGTACCTCTGCTAGGTCCATCAATATTGACGTATTTTGTAGGCTCTTCTGTTGAAGGCGGTTCTTCTTGTAGACTTTTACAAACAAACGGCAGAGGATGTGGTTGAGATTGGAGTACAACCCCAATGAATCATGATATTGTTGAATGTGCTCCTTTGAATTGATGCCCTTGTATTTGCGAATTTTCGGAGTATGGAAACCTTTTGGTATTTCTATATTTAATAGTTCTTTGGCAATTGAACTTCCTTATAACTTGGTAAGGCCGTCTGTAGTACCCAAAACTTGTGCTTCAATCAACTCCTTGATACACTAATCCATATGTTCTTGTATGACATATTTACGTGTCGGTTGAGTGGCTTGACGAGGAGGTTGAGGATTATGAGTACCGGTACCTTCACTCGAACGATCACGTGCTAGATTCAAGGTTGAGGTCGCTGTTCTTCCTCATGACGTTTGGAAAATTGGTGACCTCGGCTGATTTTGGACTGAACTTCACCACCCAAATGAATAGAAGGCTGAGGTTCGTGCTGAATATTTTTGGAAATAGCTTTGCTGGTGGTTCCTTGAGGTCCCATCCTTTCCCACGTAGAAATCCAAGAGGTTTCTGGCAATTGATCATGATCCCTTGTTGGAGAAGCCTGTTGAGTGTCTTGCAGAGCTTGTAAGGCAGTCTGTATGGTTATCATCTGGTCTTCATGTCGTTTGAACGCTATCAAACGAGTTTGTCGTTCAGCTTCGAGCTCCTTCTCACGAAGTTCTCGGTCAAGAGTTAACTGACGTTCGAGCTCATTGCGCTTCTCTATTTCACGTAGAGAGTCGCCCGTAACTCAGTAAGTTGTTCCGGCTCGACTAAAAGATCAAGTTGGATTCTGGTTGTTGGTCGTCTGAAAGTGACCATGATTGAAATTTGTAGTAGTGTGAATGTATGCCTTAGGATATCGTGGAAATATTTTCTTTCCCATAGACGACGCCAAATGTAATGGCCTAATTTCGTAAGCTTGAGATGGTCGGAATTAGCTCTTACACCAATGTTATTGTGACAAAAACTAATATGAATAAGAAATGACACAGGTGATTTAGCGTGGAAAACCTCTGAATAGGTAAAAAAACCACGACATCGAGTTGATGGTTTTGTAATAGTGACTTTTCGTGCTTGAGGCTGATATCTTATTACAAGTGATCTCTCGAACGAGAAATGTTTGATCTTGTAGATAAGAAGTTTGAGTATTTGAGAATCTAGAAAATGTAGTTTTCTCGGTGATTTCTCGTATATTTTTCTGGTTCATTGTATCTTCTGGTACTTTTTCCTTATATAAGCCTTGCCCGTAGTTCTTTATCGTGCTGAAGCACATTCTCTGAACAATGTGGTAAGTGGCGGTTGACTGAGTAACTTCTTAGTTCGCGAGAGACATGTGTCTTTGACTTGTTTATGCTTTTCTGTTGTGCTTGACCCACATTCTTCATCAGTTCGGGGCGTAGGTGTCAATGCTGACTATTTATGTCACATGTAGAATGCGTGAGTCTGATATGGAGGTAGTTCGAACTGGAAATAACTCGAGTTGGGTTAGATCGGGGGATAGGCCCCTACAAATGTCATTATAAGTTTTTTCATAAACTAGAACTTAAGAATGGTTATCACATCGGATGAACCTCGCCTCTCTGTAAGTGAAACTAAAAGCTAACAACGTCACAAATGAGAAATATGTGTTCGTTGCCAACATCACAACATCACCTTCTTCGGCTCTCCTTCGTCTCTCCTTCGTCTCCTATCCCTTTGGGGTTCACCTATCATTTCAACATGAAAACGACACATATTTAATCGTCGTTTAAAATGGAGAAAAAACAACGACTTATATTGATAAACAACTTTACCAACTACAATGGAGTTAAACTGTTAAACACAATCACTGAGAAACCAGAGATGGAGAGAAGAGGGAGAGCGAGAGGGGAGAGAAATTTAGGGTTTCATACAGAGGAAGAAACCCTTCTTCATCATCCAACAAGTTCGCTTCGAGCTCCAACACTCACAGCAACAAAAACAACGAAGAATCGTCAACTATAACGTCGTCGATTGTGGGAACTTGCAATGATATGTGCCCAGGTTCTAATTCTTCTCATGTCAACTCATTTACATGTTCTTAAAGTACCCATTCGAATACCCAATCTAAATGTAAGAATTTATGCTATAATTCTCCAATTAGCACTAAAAATCATCATTTGGAGACGTTTATGTTGATCTAAACACGTGTTTATGCATATAAATACCCAATTCTAGTCTAAAGTGTGATATAGCAGTAGAAGTAATAGTTTAGTAGTGGGTATCCTGTAATTTTACCAGTCAGTCACTAACAACTATTATATAGAGATATAGCTGTGTGTGAAATATCTTAACTTTGCGGTGAGATTATGGTGATTAAAACATACCTTTTAGTTGCTTTACTATGATAGTGATTAAAAGGACGTTTTTTTAGTTGTGTGAAACCATTGAAGCATTTATGGTTGTTTTCTTGGGTATGATATATAGTAAAGGAAAGGGCCCAACGTGAGCGTCTTCGAGATTTATCAGTTTTTGAGAGGTTAGATGGGAATCGTGGGAAAACATCTCCGAGCCTTGCTGTGAAAAGGTAATTTAGATGCGTTTTTATTTATCATTCATTGCAAGTCTTCAACGAATTGGCTGTACCTAGTATAGTTTGGCAAATGATGAATTTTGAATTGTCACTTGTCCACCTGGAGAGTTATAAAATGGGGAGTTCTTTTTTTTTGTTCTAGTTTTGCAGAACCATCTCTACAATGGACATACAGCCATCGGATGTCAGGCCTCTCCAAGTGTTGCAAGACACCTTATTTTACCTGTTTAGGCTACTGGATTCTTCTGAACATCCATTTGAATTAGTTCACGACTTCATCTTTGATAGGACAAGGGCTATACGGCAAGATATTAGCATGCAAAATATCACTAGTGTTCAAGCAATTCACATGTACGAGGAGATGGTACGCCTGTTGTGACTTCTATCTACTATGTCTATGCTCTACTTATAGAATTACATTATTCTATGCAGGAGCATCGATATATTTGTCCCATAAATTAGAATGTAATGGGAAAATGCTAATTATGTTGATATAAGTTACATTTGCATGTCCAGATGCTAAATTCAGCGGACTTCTTACAATATAAATAATAGAGAAAATATGTTTAAACCAACTTTTGGAAGTTGTCAAAAACAACCTAAGATGCTGAGTGAAACGATATTTCATGTATAAGATTCTTTGGCTACCTTGTTTGGGTTTCATGATTGAAACGTCGAATATTTGGATGCTCAAGGTGTTAGAGTTTCCTTTTTGGCGTTGTTTGATTTAATCATTTGCTATTATTCCCTATTTTTTCTGGTCTCGTTTCATTCGGCCTTGCAGCCTTGCTATTATTGCCAACTTTTGGATAAGTAGTTTTAATTAAAATCATTTTTCTTAGTTTTTTATATATTCCATCGTTTGCCGTTTCCTTATAAAGTTTCTTTTCTTTTCTGTTACAGGTTAAGTTCCATATTGTTTCACAATACAAGCTTCCCAGATGTAGTGATGATCCTAATATCTCTCTTCGCACCTCAACATGGAACAACTCTCAAAATGCTTATTATCACTTTATGACTTGTACGATGCCAGTCGAAAGTCCAACTCCATTAACGACAATGAAGCCGAGTTCTATTCATATTATGTTCTTTTGCATCTCGATTCTGAAAGCCAAAAAATGGTAAGCCTCTGGCGATACTCATTCATGCTGGCAATTTTTCATTCTTTATGTTGGATGAAATTATGGCCTCACATTGTACCCAAAGATCGGATCAACATCACGAATTTAATCGTTAGATCATCCAAGCTGGATATCAATATATGTGGGATTACAATAATTCAAAAGCAATGAAACATTGACTGATATATTAAAACATATTAGGATGTTTCTGAGGTGATATACTCAAAGCATATTAGTATATGTGATGCAGCGCATTATGGAATGAAGCGTGTCTCCCAATTTATGAATAAGAATACTAACAGTAATGGTGAATCCGACTGACGATTACTCGACCTTCCTAGGTTTGATGATAAATCTAATCAATCAACACAAAGGGGTATATGAGAATGAAGCGTGTCTCGCAATTTACGAATAAAAATACTATCGAATTGGTGAATCTGGCTGACGATTAACTCGACCTTCCTAAGGCTTGATGATAAAATCAATCAACAACACCAAGGGATATTTGAGATAACTGATCTCAAACTCTTTTCATTAATCAAAATAAACTCCCTAAACTCTTCTTACAAAATGCCATTTATAGGCAACACCGTGACGCTTGGAATTTATAACTGACCCCATAACTAAGACTCTTCAATACATAACTCTTAATTAATAATTATAATTACTAAAACTAAGACTCACAATAAACACCCATAATTAAGACGCATAACAAACACTATTGTTAAGTGTTGTAACTACCCTTAGCATTCCTATTGGTTCCATACTGCATCAATATGTTTGGTATATCATGTTCGATAACATCTTTGTCTTTTAGTTAGTTTATATTAAAAAATATTGTCAAATAATTAACAAAATGGAAATTCCGGTAATTGAACAGCCATTACTTTGATAAGTTGATAACCATTACTCGATCTTTGAACCATGACTTTAATGTACAGGGCGAGTCACTCTCATTGTGGTTACGGCGTCTGACTACTCCAGTAGTTAAATCAAAGGAAATGTGTTTTTGCTCGGAGAATGTTACGGTAAGCTCAAAGCTTCTCAGATTTTTCTTATTATATTTTCTATTTATCTTTGTTTATGTGCGTTTCTATTATGTTTCCAATTAAGGTGAAATGTTTGAAGTAGATCCAGCTTGGACTAAGTTTAAAACTGTCATGACACGTGAGATACAATAGCACATCATTTGAGATACATGTTCTGGCTTATTGTTTGTATCTATAACACATAGACACTATATTATAGAAAGGGCCAGAGATTTGGGTTTTAATCCCTCACAAGAGGCAAAAAATTTGCCCTTCTGCTTTTATATTATAATTTTTAGAATAGTTTCCAATTTGTCTAAAATTGTGTTTGCATTTCAGAGCAGGTTCTTCAGAATGGGCAATTACAAGTGTTTCTTTAGTACCATAGCAGCAGAGGCCTCCTATCTTCACTATTGCCTTATGGAACCTCTCATTCACGAGGTTATATCTTAACCTAAAAATAGTTGTCATTTTTTTTTTTTTTTTTTTCTCCTTATGCGAGATTCATAGTGTTTAATGGAAGGAGATTGACTTGTCATTTTACGGGTCTTTCAAAATTAATATTTTCTATATTGAAGCATTAGTTTCTTTCATTTGTTTTTCCCATTTATGGCAATTGTCATTTAAACTGAGTGTTCATGGAAACGAAGGAAAATGGAAAAATTCTGTCAAGGCCAACTTCCTTGTGTGAAAATCAAGGAATCTCCGCCATTTTCACATTTGGTTGAGAATAGAGAAAGAACAATTTCCCTCTCAAACTTTGGAAAGTTGATTTCTCTTTACTATTTTTAGTATTGGTTTTTGTGATTTTATTTTTCTCTCAAAGTTTGTTTGTATAGAGAATTCAAATTCTCATAGCAAGATATTTTGAAGGCCAGACAATTTTACATCTGTAGAGATAAATTTGAGAGAGAAAATTTGGAGGTAGAACCCAATTTTTTTGCTCATTCCAATCTAGAGAGAGTTTTGGTAGATAATCTAGTGTTAGAAAATCTAGGAAGGGAATCTGGATTAGAGAATGTGGAGAGAGAAATTTAAAGATAAGGACATGGAGAATCTCGAGAGAGAAACTTGATTGAAAGAATCCAAATTGGGAGAATCTAGAGAGAAATCTGGACCTAGTGAAACTAAAGAGTGAATATGGATTATGGTTTTAGATGTTTTTCTCCAGTGAAAATTTGGACTGAGACCATAGAGAGAAGATTTGGATTGAAAGAATCTAGTATAAAAGTTGGACTGAAAAAAATGTAGACAAAGTTGACCGGGAGAATTTAGAGATAAAAATTTGGGCTAGAATCGAAAGATGAAGAATTTAGATTGGGCGAATGTAAGAAGTATATTTGGAGATGAAAAATTTGGAAACAAGGCTAGGAATGAGATACATGCTTACCCTTATCATTCAAGAAGTATAAAACAAAACACAAGTAAATTCAAATGCATTACTTCTTTTTGAAATGATAAAAGGCACAAGTATAAAATAATCATTACTCTCTGAATGTAGGAAAGCGTAAATGTTGTTATTATTGCCCACCATCATTACAAATATTTCTAACAGTATTTTCTCGTGCCACGTTAACAGGTCCGCCTTCATGCTGTTACTTGTATCAATTATGCAGATACAAGCTCCACCCTTACCCGCTAGAACACCTCTCTAAACTCTTAATGATGGTGGTACTATTTTATATTATATTCTTTTGCTATATTACACTGGTTATTTCTGGTGAAGTATGTTTTACTTCTCTGTACGTAATTTATATACGTTAATAGCCTAATATACATATGATTTTATCCAATCCCAATTTGACAATCCGTTTCTGAATCTCTTAGGAATCAGATATGGAGTCCCTCTGTAATTCATGCGGATTTGAAATCAGCTCGGATGAAGCTGGAAATAAGCTCTTACCGTTGAAGCAAACAGGTTCCTGCCGAACTAAAACAGGGTTCCAAAAGTACACTTTCATGGGTTCTGAAAGAATACAAAGGTACCTTATTTATTTATGTTCAAGATCGTAATACTGATATATTCGTCCCTGAGAAAGCCAATATAGAGTAGTGTGTAGTTGCATTTTGCAGGCCTACATATATTTTGATGCCAATATCAATTAATATAAAAAGCTCAATCTGTTGGCCGATTTGTAAGATTGAATAAATTATTTTTTTATTTAAAAATCACCTTCCAGATTCCAATAATACAAAATTATTATGGATTGCCCGATGAAAGAATATAAGTGGCACCAATGGGAAATTCTTTGGCAATTGCTCGTTCTGATGTGATTACTAAGAACGTGGAAGCGAATTCGTAAGAATATCACGAATAGGTTAGGTTTAGTGAAAACTTATATTTCTACTAAAGTAACTTAACTTTCATTAGCAACTGAACTGCTGAGATTACACCACCCTCTCCCCTTAAACCTAGGTTTCTCTAGAATCACTCCTACAATATCTCCTATAACCTATCCAATTAAGAAACTAACCTAAAAAACAAAAACTGCTAATAACCCACATTGAACCTCTCCAACAGAGCATAAAATAAACATAGGCCAAACGGTGTGGTAAACGACTCATAGGCCCTCAGTCTGTGGATATTTCGACCACGAAATCAGTACGGTGGAACTCTTCTGGAAATCATGAAGTCTTCCACAGAATTTTCCGTACCCTATCATTGTACCCGAGAACGGGGGTACGATGTCGGCAACGACATCCCTACATCCATTGGCGTCTAAAATTAAAAACTGAAAAATTATTGTGGTCTGCTCCTCAAAACCTGCTACAAAACCTTCCCAAACGGGTCAACATACGAAAATAATTTTTCGTATCTAGCCATTATCTCCCTTATACGGATCAATATTGGGATACCCCGGACTGTAACATGCGTGAATGGAACTGTTGGACAATGCCGATCCGCATCTCGTGTTGCATACGCGTCTCCTCCATCCACTGCTGAGTAGCACAATGATTGGTAGTTACCGTTGGAGTGGCCATGCTAACACTCGCTCGGCTTGACTTGATTTTAAACTGTTGGAGTTGCATTGCTAACTTAACTAAGGGAGTTGCTTTTTTAATTTGAGAAGAAGTTGCAACTGTATGGTGGGCCTGGCTTAATTTGAGAAATTGCTCACGCGAATAGTTTCTTCTTCTTCTTCCCCGACGACTGGTTTTTTCAACCCGACGGTAATCCCGACCAAAGCTTCGTTTGAGGCTGTCCACTCGACCCCTAAGAGAAGTCGACTTAGTCCCTCCTCGAGAACCAAGTCTGTCCTCCTCCCCACGATCAGCTTCTCTCTTAATCGACGCCAAACCTGCAACTGGAACTTCCTGGTGCTGTGAATCGACTAAATTTTTGTTAAAACTCCGATATTTTCAGTTATTAGAACCCCATAAAGGTTCCTGTTGATTCCCTTTCACCAAGCGTGATTCTCTTCTCGCGAAATTTGGCAACTGTTTTTTTTTTTTTTTTGCTTAGTCGAATTGGCGGTAATTCCGTTCGAACCTGTTTTTTTGTGTTGACAACAGTCGGTACGACTGCCGGAACTGTTTTCGCGCGTTAGGTGCTGCTGGTTTTGTCTCTTCGTAGAACCCGGCGTTTGGTTGGCGGTTGTTGTGGCCGGCCCTTTGGGTACGGCTTGGACTCTGATTCCAAGCTTCGGTTCAACACCTAGACTTGCAAACGGATTGTTGAGATTGTCGCTCCTCGCAGCGACGCTTCCCTCAAGAGGGGTCTTCTATTACGTCCAGCAGAGGTGGTTGGGGGGGATGGGTAAAAGGCTACATTCCAAAAGCCTCGACAAGCTTATTAAGCTTATCCATATCCTCGCTACATCGTCGGCGAGTGTAGGTTTCTTCGTCGCGGGTCTTCCACGAGGCATCTTTGCTCTTGAAACTGACTACACTGGATTCTAACGCGGCTCTGGTACCAATTGATGTGATTACTACGAATGCGGAAGCGGAATTCATAAGAATATCACGGATAGGTTAGGTTTAGTGAAAATTTATATTTCTACTAAAGCAACTTAACTTTAATTAACAACTGAACTGCTGAGATTACCCCACCACCCTCTCCCTTATAACCTAGGTTTCCCTAGAACCACTCCTACAATATCTCCCCTAACCTATCCAATTAAGAAACTAACCTAAAAAATAGAAATTGCTAATAACCCACATTGGACCTCTCCAACAGAGCATAAGCTAAGCATAAAATAAATAGGTCAAACGGTGTGGTAAACGACCCATAGGCATGTGCCACGTCACGTTCCTTCATCCTTGGAAGTTTTGAAAAAAGGCAACAAGTCTATTAGACAGAAATTCAAAATCGTCGGATTGCTTTATCTTTTAACTAATTTTTTTTTATGCCTATTGCAGTTTGAACGACTCCTTTCGCATGTTGCAGGCAAGTTACCATAAGGACTCTTGACCAGGTAAATGACTGAATTACTTGGGAAATAAAATACAGAAAACGTTGAGGTTGGGATTTGGTTTTCAGTGATGAAATCTGATTGACTGTTTCGACTTCCATGAAGGTTGGTACTTGGTGGAGATTTTGGCGTCATGGATATGGCGTAGCATAATGGAATTCGTACCTCATTATTATTTTGGAAAAATGTTGATCGTTGCAGATGTTCTCCTTTTGTATGTTGCCAGCAAGTTTTCTTGTATATTAGAGATTTTTCTTTATTGTCAATGTGTGTATATGTATACCTTTAACATATTAATGCTTTCAGAAAAACGAGAACAAAATGTTTACCATTTCAATTTGTGCGTCTTAACGGGAGGCGATAAAAGTTACACTATATCAAACTTCTGCGATCGAACTGTGCAGTTGAACATTGCAACTCCCCATAAATGGTTGTGGGATATGCCTTTGAGATTGACTAACCGTGGCAAGCGTGACAGTTTTTAGGAAAAGAGGGTAAGGATTGGCATCCTTGGCTTGTGCCCCATAGCCTTCATCATTTTCAGTCCTCAACGTTGACAGGCATTATATTATATTAGGGTTGTTAATGGATCGAATTCGGACTGAATTTGCTACAATCCAATTCGATCCGGTCTAAATCTAGGTTGAGGATCCGAATCCAAAATTCGATCCGCCCATAATTTATTTGATGACTAAAAATGTTGTTACAAAAACCCATACTTTTCATGGGCTTAAAGAACTGACAACCATTTAATGACACCATTAATCATAGATGTGCTATAAATTGTTTTCTTATTGTTATAATATATTTTTAATTGTTTTAAAACATTAAAAGTAAAAATTATTAATAAATCGATATATAACTTTGGATCGGATATTTATCTGATTGGACCAAGCACCATCCGAATCCAATCCGAAATTATTTCGGATATTCCTTAATTAAATCGGATTCAGATTGGAAATTGCATCCATATTCTAAAATAGAATCGAATTTCGGATTATATTCAATCCATTGACAGCCGTACATTATATACTTATATGAGCATTAAGACAACCTCCCCTTTCATTAGAAAGCTACAGAATGAAGCTTTTCTAGTTGCATACAGTTTACAGAAGTCCTTGGGCCTTTGGAGGTAATGCGCGGTAACAACATATAGTCCAAGCTCGAGTAAATTAAAGTTGCTTTCGAATTGTTTACAAAGATCCATTGTTGCTGAAAGAAGTTTTATACAAGAAACTACAAAAAGGTCAATAAGCCAAGGCTAAATTAATGGAACAAATGCAGAATCTGCTAAGCCCAAAGCAATGTGATCCCAAAAAACAGTACAAGGGCCAGCCCAAAACATACTCCAACGATAGCCATAAAGGCCTGCAAGTGAAGAAAACGGGAAAAAAAGAAGTTATAACCTGAAAACACTATGGAAGAAAATTCTGAACTTGTAGTTTACATACATTGGTCTGAGACTTAAACTTGAATTTCACCGTGATCCACGACAATCCTCTATCTACAAATGGGGCAAGTGCAAGGGCCCTGCATAAGAGCAATTCCAACTGTTACCTAAGCAAGCAGTTAGTGTTAAGATAGTAACTCATGCAAATTAGGATATGTGTTTCACGACTCAGAGAGTTGATCATGAAACTCAAATTGCACTTTAATAGCGGAGGCCAAATAATTGGGCATCCATTCATCTATGGTGTCACTCATGTAAATACAAAACATAATTGGAGCCAAAAAAACATATATGGGGATAACACTTCCAGAATCATAATGATCACTATTCTATTATTTCTATAATTTCCAAACAAAAGTAGGCAAGCAAAACTAAGTTTGTTTTATGAGCTTACCCTCCAGCCCTGACAAGCTTAGTAACTTGGCTTCCTGCCCAAACCATTGCCATTATCTTGAGAAATCTGCAACTCGGGCCGTAGAAAAATTCCAGAAAATGTTCAAGATTATCACACTGAAATTTTGCGAGTAAATGTTGATAGTTCCATACCTTCCAACAGCAGCAGTTAAACCCATTCTACCAGGAGCTGGAGCAACATAAACCTAGAAAAAAAAATTCTGTTAACTATATATGATCGAGTGCACACAACATAACGTCTAGGCTACAACAAA